>LGRX02033795.1:0-72409 GCA_001247695.2 Cymbomonas tetramitiformis | reverse complement strand
GTGGCGGCCATTCAAAGAGGAGATCGCAGTATGCCGTGGCGGCCATTCAAAGAGGAGATCGCAGTATGCCGTGGCGGCCATTCAAAGAGGACGCCTTTTGAGGAAAGGAAGAAAGGCGCCATCGCGGCAAAATGGACCCATTGATAGTGCCTAAAGAAATTCTATTTAATCACAAAGAACTTCTTTGGTTGGAAATAGGATCTGATTCGAATAGCCGCAGAGAGAAAGAAGGCGAGAGGGGGCCTTGCCTAGTAACATGGTACGTCACCGTGCAGATAAGAGATGGGGCTGAGCGAAGGGGGTGTTGTGCAAGGCATGCGCCTTGCCACGTCATAACACATCCTATGGCGCTTTCAGCCGTGGATAAATGGCACATGTAAGTGTGAGATATTAAGCCGTGGGCCATGGGATCCAGCCGTGGGCAAAGGAGTGCGTCTAGAGGTCGGATAGAAAGTACATCTATCATCGTAGCGCGGGCCTGGCAACTGAAGATGTAGAAAAGAATAAGAGACGTGCGCGGTAGGCCGCAAAGGGAGGGAAAGTTACCCGGGAAGAGCTCCACGTCATCTGCCACTGTTATGTTCCCCCGTTCTAGCACGTGGTCATAAAACTTTCCCCAACCGTAGCAGCATGTGTTGCTCTCGGTGCAAGTTTCCTCCGAATTCCAAGAGTCGATCATCTGCATCGGACGGCCACGGCTCCCGCCACCACTCAAAGCATAGCGGGTTTGAGGGAGCGTCAGCACCCTCCCTTGTAAGCCAATGAGTGCGCCCATGACAGCTCTACTCACACGGAAAATAGCACTATTGTGGCCAGGCTTATGGCTGAAACACTAGCAGTTGGTAAAGGCTGCATGTTCTAGGGGCTCCGCGAGGCCTACGGCGTTGCATGCTGTAAGTTCTAGCAGCCTGGAGGTATCTACGGCCCTGCATGCTGTAAGTTCTAGCAGCCTGGAGGTATCTACGGCCCTGTCCTGCATGCTGTAAGTTCTAGCAGCCTGGAGGTATCTATGGCCCTGCATAGTTGTAAGTTCTAGCAGCCTGAGGTATCTACGGCCCTACATGCTGCAAGTTCCAGCAGCCTGAGGTATCTACGGTCTGAGATGCTGTAAGTTCTAGCAGCCTGAGGTATCTACGGCCCTGCATGCTGTAACTATTAGCAGCCTGGAGGTATCTACGGCCCTGAATGCTGTACGTTATAGTGGTCCAGAGGGGTGCCAGGCGCAAGGGGAGCACCTTGAAATATCCCGGGCAGTCCTCCCGCAAGCAGGCGATGGCCCAGTCATTCAGCTTCTGACCTGTTACGAATGTTGATGGCGGGGATCGAAGCACCTGCAGGCGAGTGCCCGCATGAGATCCTGAAAGTTTTGTGGTAGTCTTGCCATGGTGGTGCAACGATCCAGAAGGCTCCACAAGGAGCTCACAAGGACGAACCCGCCCAGCATCCTCAAGGATCGTGGTGCCCTGTGGTATTGTCCCGATACAGTCAAAAGCTGAATGTTCCCTTCAGTCTGGTGGGGCAATGTTGTAGCACCTTTTGCCTCGATGGCTGAGTTGTGGATGAATCGCCGCTGGAGGCATGCCGGTGAGCCGGGTGCTGGATGAGCGGATGGTTGTGCACCGGGGTGGCGAGCAGCGCTACTGACGCAGGGAAAGCGTGCTGCAAGCCCCTTTGGCCCAACAGCGTTTCCAGCTGCCTCGCGTTGATTTCCTGCGGTGCACAGCCACCAAGTCCCAAAGTGTGTTCTCGGAAAACTGTTCATGGCAGCACTAAGTCCATTCACACACCAGGCCATCGTGCACCTCTAGCATCACTCGCACGTTGCAAGCGGGCTGCGCCAGGAGCGACGGCCAACTGCACTCTCACAGTGCCGAGAGCCACAGGTGGCAATGTCGCAACCGTACACGACAAAACAACCCCGAGTCTTGCCTCGTGCACATCGGTCACTAATATAAGTGCACGCAAGGAAATGACTTGTCCCGCGTATGAAGAGCGCAGACCGCCCCTTCAAACAGCTACACACCAAGACTTCGCACTATTGGGAAAACATCAATTCCTCCAAGCGCATAGAGAACGTATGTCGCAGAATTCGCTCTCGCCTTCTAGCGTGTGGCACGTGCCCCGGTCCATGCATGCCTTATTCCATGGTGGGAGCACGTGCTCTCTGAAGACATGTGGACCCTCAACCTTCGCGTCCGCAAGACATTCACGCAGCATCACACGAAGGATCCAGACGCAGGGTTCGATGGCTTTGCTTTCGCGAGCTACCAAGATTCAATGCACCTTCAGATACAGCATATCCGGGCGAATTCTCATCACGAGATCAAAGGTAATGTTGTGACGCAGTTCGTACTGCTCCAGCATGCGAAAGGTGAAGCGCACGCGTCCCCACTGCGCGATGAACCTCGGAAGCTGATCGAAGTTGTTCGCCTGAATTTCGCGATAGCCACGAAGCCCGCACCTGCACCACCACCTCATTCCCCAGCCATCGCCACACGCCCCCATTCCGATTCTTGGACCTATGCCCCCTCGGCGTGTCACTCAAATCATTTCCAAACTCTAGTACAAAAAGAATGGCTTTGAACCTGTCGCTGTGCGTATACGATCGGTGGCTGTGCCGTTCCCATACTCAAATACGTGATAAAGATCCTGGGCACTCGACCATGAATTGGATTCCCGCTACACTTCGGTGAATTGACGAAAGGGAATGATATAGTGCAGGGATAGGGGAGTGGCATCGAAGTGGTCAGTCTAGATCATCGTACTTTTCCGGGCGGATAAAACTCGGTACTCGCGGTTCGTCAGCCAGCTCAAGCGTTACCTGCGGTGCACTTCCAACGATGTTAAATTGCGGGTTTTCAGGGCCCAGGAGTGAGGCGAAAGTGGCTGTGAGATTCTGCACGAGGAGCAGCGCGGCGCGAAAACGAAGAAGAGGAGTCTGCGAGAGGAAGGCGAACGCGATTCGTCACAGCTTCCTGTGCTGGAAGGCTGCAGAGTAAACGCGTTCACAGTTGAAAGGGGGCCAAACCTTATTCGATGGAAAAACCTTCTCCACCAGGCTGGAAAAAACAGAAAGGTTTCCTGCATGCGTTTCCCAACCCTTGCTGGAAGGGTGTTGGGGGCTTGCGAAGAACGCGTGCACCTGATATCCGGCTTGCTCAAGAGGGCTGTGTGCAAAACCCATATACCAAATAAGAGGACTTACAGGCTTGCTCAAGAGAGCTGTGTGCAAAACCCATATACCGTACATGAGGACGGTTAAGCTCGAACGTTCAACCTAAGATTGAAGCAAGCTGAAACCAGCTGTGTGCACCGCTTTCTTCTGCAACTCTTGGGATGGTGATAGTCATTACCCGATAAGGAAATCTTTATGGCTCTCTCGAACCTCGATGCGTTCAAACGAACGAAGATGGCCTGTGTAACAAAGCGCTATATGACGTTCGTGAGATTGAACCATTTCTCCCGCTTCGACCAGTCTATGACGGTGGATCTGTGCTGCTGCGGGAGCTGTGAGCACGAACAGTGTCACCATCACCGCGGTGAACATATCCAGCCCACGTGGCACGCATGTCATGGCAAGCTCTATAGCTTCTGCGAGGCCTGCATATCCTAACGAAACGAGGGAAGGAAAGTAAGCACAGCCTGTTCGTAGGTGTCGCCTCAAAACAACTCTCTTGGCAACGCTCCTTTCGTGGAGTGGAGATTCGAAAAACTCTCAATAAAAAAAATTAAATCCGTTCAGTTGTAACTAGCTTTTACCAATAGGGCCCTGCGCTGGAGCCTGGTGTCATGTCATGTCAGGAATGTTGATTGGTGACAATCGAATGGATTGGTGACAACCGCGCATCGCATGCACTTTTCACTTTAGCCTCTCTCAGTTGTATTTTTTTAGTACACGGTACAGTATCGTGTACTAAAAAAAGTCAGGGTTTCGGTCAGGGTTTGATCGAAATTTACTTGCATAACATGACATATGAGCTTGGCATGGTACCACATGGTTTAATGGTGTATAAAGCTCATATTTTACCCACTACCACATCGCTTAGTCGACATCGGTATGCAAATTTCTCACCGATATTCCGAGGGGGTGTTGTAAATCGCAGGTAATTTCTCTAATATTTCTAGTGTGCTTACCGCACACCCGAATTCGATCTAGGCCATTTTACAAGCTTTTGGAATTATCGCAACCATACTATTATAAATGAGAAAACACGTGTTTTGCACGAGGTTGCTTTGTTGCCACAGTCTCGCATCATGCATGCGCGTACACCATATCGTCACACTGGGCTGTTTTCAGTGAGCAAGATCCATATGCACACCGCATTTATCATGACAAGCTAAGCAAAATTCGTTGATACATGGCTTTTGGTTTTTCAGACACATTAAGTTATGCACTAGAAACAATCTTATTAGCCTTGTTCACTTGTGGAGCTTAAATTAAATTAGGTCACCAGATAAGAGATATTGCCACCTCAGCAGTTCTGCTCACTTACTACTCATTATCCAGTTGTCAACAAACAAAGTCCTTACAACCCATGGAATTCATTCCAACAGGTTGGCCCACACAGCCACACTCTGCATACGGTGCATCCCATACTCGCACGTGAGACGCCGCCCACTTCTACGCTGCCTGCTTTGCGTTTCACTCCTGATACGGGGTCTGTGGACTTCTTGTATTTGCACCACTGACAGTGCAAGGCAGCCTTGTCTACCACCTTCATAGGGTGCTTGCCGACGAGCCTGCTGGTGAACCCTTCAAGAGTTTTGGTAGTCAGGCGTGGGGCACGTGCCACCTTTTTCTGCAAAACTCTCTTGCTTGCGCCCACCATGCTTGTGGGCGTCGCGTGTGCTCTGTGCTGTGCGGGAGGCAAACTCACAGGGTCCATACCACACAAACGTTTTGCGCCGAACTCCAGAAATTTGCGGTGAGATAAGTACTTCTCTCTCTTGGCGTCCTTGCACTTCTTGACATAACACTTGTAAGCATTCCCCCAAGCAACCTCCAGAGTCCACAGAAAGATTGGGAACCACCACTTCTGCAGTCTCATCCATGGCCCATCCATCCTGTACTGGTTCCTGAGCTGGTCACACACGTCAACGCCGTTCATAGTGTAGTTATAAAAGTCTATCCAGTTGAGTCTTTTGAACTTCAGATCGGCCACACGAGACGTGTTTACATTGATGGAAACACCGAAATGCTTCCAGTATAATTATATTGTTGATTAGACAATATAATTATATCGGGCAACGACCTCCCGACGAGATCCAGACGGGACTTGAACCTGCGCGCTCAAGGTGCAAGTCCAACACATATCTGATGACATAGCGCTACGGCGTAGGGCGCTATGTGTCGGACTTGCACCTTGAGCGCGCAGGTTCAAGTCCCGTCTGGATCTCGTCGGGAGGTTGTTGCCCGATATAATTATATTGTCTGATCAACAATATAATTATACTGGAAGCATTTCGGTGTTTCCATCATACGTACATCCCACACCTTACGTGTCTTCTCGTCAAATCTCACACAGACCTGTTGTGATGACATCAAGTGAACATGCTTGTTGTCATAGATACTCACTGCCATAATCTTGTAGTCCGCGGTTCTGGCAACTTTTACTGTTCCAACTGCCCGCTCCAGCTCTGCTTTACGTGTGACTTGTTCCTGGATCACACAAGAGGGCATGCCACGCCCAGAAGTACGACACACACCCGTGCCAAACTTCTTTCGTGCAAGCAGCCACTGGAGAAAGTTTTTGGAAGTGAACAAGTTGTCAAAGGACAAACCCAACCAGTCATATTCAACACACTATTCAACCAACCACAAGCGCGACGATTGTGCAGCGGTGAAGCATCTTTTTCAACAATACTGCAGACGTCATGACGGAATTTGCACATATACATGCAGCCGTGGTCACAGATCGCATCCGCCAGGAACCCACCCCCCTCCCCCTTGTACTTTATTTTGTCCTTCAGTGAACACCGCCCTTGGAACCCAATATCTATCTCGTCCAAAGAAACTTGAGGTCCGAGTTCCAAGTTTGCCTTGCTATTCGCAACCAGATGCGCAACGATGTCGTCTACTTTGTAAAAGGGCCTATCCTTGGGGAAAGGAGGCGTCGGATCTCCAACATGCAAAAAAGCTTTGAGCTCCTTGAATCGGTGGACACCGCGAGGGAATAACTGCGCTACTCTCTCGTCGCCGTATGCAAAACTCCGTGCAGGATCGATGAATAACAACTACATATCAGGGACAGGAGCTAGGCCATGGCGAGTATACAATCCGATCATCTTATTCAACTCCAACGAAGACATGGGAGTCCACTTAGGATACAGGTCGTCAGAGCCTGCACCTTTCACTGCAGCGTTAAGATTCGTGTTTTTTTATGACGTTCTGTCGAAACTCGGGCGAGATAAACATATCAAAATATTCATATGGATGGCTGTCCGGAGTAAGATGCTTCAGCTTTCTGCTAGGCGTGCCCTCAGCCGCACCCTCCCATTGCGGACGAGTGTAGCGAACGTTCGTTGCCTCTTCTCGAGTCAGTTCTACCCAAGCTGGACTGGGTCCCGGGACGTGCGCTCTAGCTGGTGCGACCGCCGGTTCTGTTCCACCGCTAGGGCTAGAGGATTGCGTGCCGACAAGAGGGTCTTCAACACGAGCGCCACTAGTATCAAATGTAATCTCTGGAGTTGAAGCCACAACGTAGTTTGGAAACTGCTCGATATGTTTTGCTGGAATTGACGCTACGACTAGTTCGTACAGTCTAGTGTCATTCCTGTATGTCATCTTCGGTGGTCAGCCTGTGTCACTCATCTCGGGTATATATCGTTCTTATATCCGAGTTTAGTGATCCGTTGTTTCACCGTCGGCAGCGGGTCCCCACTGCCTGAGCTACTGTTTCCAGCAGGTTATGGTCCCTCTCACGTTCGCGTGAACTGAATTTTAGCGTAGAATTTTATTTTATTTCCGCCCTATCTTTCGGTTGAGCGTCTCCACGCCTTGTGGGACGCTTTAGAGCAAATTCTGCGTATTTTCTGGAGGCGGCTGCTTACGGCTTTGGGTAATTTCGACGGGGTGGACTCCTACGATTTTTGTTACGTTATTTCATTGTTAGATCTCGTTTTCTTCGATGGATTCCAAGCAGATTTCTTCGAGTGAGGAGCTTGCAGCTCTTTTAGCATCTATTGACTCTGGTTTTGAGAGGGTTCTTACTCTCAAGCGTTCTCAGCTGTTATCATTATGCAGCTCTATGGCGCGCTCCCTTTCGCATTTTCGTTGCGCGGATTCTTCGGCTGTTTCATCGGAGCCCATTCAGCCGATTTCTTTACACATTGTTGTTTCAGAGACTGGCGCACAGGTTGGTGGTGCCCAGTGCGTTGGGCAATCAACTGTACAATCCGGGAGTTTTCGTGCTGCGCTTTGTGAGAATGGAGTTGGCGATGGCATGGCGATCCTGAGTTCGCGATCTATTTCAACACAAGTTACCACCACTCGACCCTTCCCTAGTGCCACTAGGGCAAGAGACACTGTCCAACAGGCCCCTCCTGTAAGGACAGAAGTTCATTACGTTCATGCCCCTCCAATTGCGCCTTCCTATATGGGCTCTGGGTTGAGCCGCGATTTCGAGGAGTGTTTATCTAGTGAGGATGAGGATGAATCGGAGTACCCACTTGGGTATTTCGATGATTCCAGCGACAGTTGTGAGGAGGAAGAGGAGCAAGATGGCCACTTGGCCGCTCCGCATTTTTCGTCCGATCAATTGGAACAAGATTATTCTCTGGACACAGGTTTTCAAGGAGGATCTTATGGCGGAGTTTTGGAGCCCCCACTTGGGGAGGAATTTTTACCGCAGAGCGAGTTTCATGTGGGCACAGTTTCTTTTGAGGATGAGCCTGCAATGAGCGCAGGGGATGTCTACACCGCAGAGGAGTGGGCTGCCTGGGAGGCTGGAGCCCACGATTCCGATGGAACTGGTGGTGCAGAATTTTATGATGAAGTTTCATATTATGAGGATGATGCTAGTTACGATTCTGGTGATGGCTTCTATTGATTTCTTTAAACAGACAGGCGGTGTTCCCTTTTGAATTCTCCACCACTTGCTGTAGTTTTGGGCTGAAGGATGCTGTTTTATGTCTCACCACTTGCGGGCAGCTTTTCACAATTAAGACGAGCAATTTACAGGCAAGAGGCCTTTTCAGTTCGCAGCAAGCTAAAAGCTAAACCGACAGGCAGACTTATTTTTTACATTCTCCATCACATGCAGACAGGCGAGGATTGTGGGTTCACCCACCACTAGCTGGCAGAGAATTGATCTTAGCAGACCGAATTGGTACTAGCAGTTTCCTAGGCTTAGCAGTATTATTTTGCTAGCCTGTACATTCATCTTGCCACCTGTGACTTTGGCTAGCTTCCTAGAGTTGACATTTCTTTACATTCTCTGTAAACTCTAGTAGCTAGGGTGGTGAGTGTCACTAGCTGGTCCACCTCAGATGAGGTGGTGTGCTGGAATTGACGCTACGACTAGTTCGTACAGTCTAGTGTCATTCCTGTATGTCATCTTCGGTGGTCAGCCTGTGTCACTCATCTCGGGTATATATCGTTCGTATATCCGAGTTTAGTGATCCGTTGTTTCACCGTCGGCAGCGGGTCCCCACTGCCCGAGCTGCTGTTTCCAGCATGTTTCAAAATACGTTGGACGCGCGCTTGCTTGTTGCCAGAGATGGCAAGTTTTCGAAGTTGGCATTGTTCTTTTAGGCCATCAAGTTTCAGCTTCGCGATGGCCTCAACGTCGTTGATCAATTCTGCCCTCGCGTTGTGTGAGAGGGGCATTTCAATCTCAGCTAAGGGAACCCGTGGCGACTGTAATATTGGAAAGGCGCACTCAGGGTGACAGGCCACAACCACGCGCACTTGAGATCCAACAACAATAAGCGACACAGAAAGCGGAGCTGGTTCCAGATTCATTTCTGCGGTAGTAGAACGTGTAACATCTGCGGTTGCTTCGCTGGAATCGACCAACATCGCGACAACTGGTGTGGTGGTCGTTACAGGGTCTGGACTAGGCGCAACCTCAAAAGTTTCAAGGGACTCTCTCGATGCTCCAGTCGTCCAGTGGTAGGCATTGCTGTCGTAGATCTAGCAATCGCACTAGGGTTGGCACTGGGGGATTGACCGACAATAGATGCCACATAGTTGAGACTTTGGGTTTCACTTGAGGCTGCAGTCAAAGGGGTCGTAAAGGGTAGTGCGCCACAAGGTATATCGCTTGGGGTATATGAAGAGTCTTCCTCCTTGTCACCTAACACCATATGCTCGGGATCCATGCTCGGTGGAGGTTCATCATTATCCTCGTCAAGTTCTTCCTCTGGAATTCCGTCCGGTCCATCTGCGGCATCGTGAAAAACAGACGCGGGACGGGTCGGTCTAGCTAGGTCAAGGGCTTGTAAGGACGTCATATGTATCAGGACGAAAATATAAGCGGCCCGGTCTGAGAATATTTGTTTATCAGCAAAATTTCTGTTGTTACCGTGAAAACTTTTAGTACACCAGAGAGAGGTTTTTGAGCTGTTTTTTTGCAGGGTTTCTCACAGGGTTTCCGGCTGAATTCAGTGGGTGTGGTTGACGGGCGGGAAATATTGAAATTCCACATTGACTAGGACACATATAAGACTAAAAATACTAACTTTCGCACCACTTGGATCACTTTGGAAGTCATGGTGACTATGTATAGATTACTCTAAATTTTTAGTACACGGTGTCGTGTACTAGTACAACAAAGAGATACTTCAACTTGTACTTCACTTTGTACTTAGCCGTGACACAAGTTTGAAGTAGTCATCATGTTTATAACCTAAACCACGAATTTATACACGAGAACTGGTCGATAGGCTCGACGCGACACGACGCCAGATCGTACCCCCTTAAAGTTACCTCAGCAATTCGGCCAACTCCTCAAAGAATGTTGCAATTGAATTAGACAAAATGATAGCTTCGTTTATAATCAAATACCTGGGCTGCCCAGTTGACACTAATCACCAAATAATCTGGACAACAGTCTGCCAGGGGGGGTACGGTATTGATAGTGTCTTCGATATTGCAACCGCATCGTGTATTATTGAAACCATGAACACCTTGTGTTCTGCAGATGAACACGAATATTGGCGACACAACCACACGGACTGTATCACCGACCCCCACCTTATCTCACTATACCGTAGAAACAACAATCTATGGCTTAAAATAATAATTCATAACATGAACAACGAAATGAGTAATAATGCCATCTCGGGCTTCCCCTTATCACACTATGCAACCTACAGTCGCACAAAAGACAAACGCTTTAACTGGTTCAGGCGTACAGGTCACATTATGGCAAAACTTGGATACGCTATCGACTCTAAAAATTACCTTGAAAATGAAGCTGGTGAAACCACATTAGTCACCACCCTTCCCAGACAACTCTACATGTCAAGGAATGTTACCTCCGCAATTCAAAAATATAACCTTAAGCACACAGGTTCCTTTCTGACTCCCTGCGGTGGAATGTTAAAAAACTGGCAAGAAAGCAAAGGCTTTTTCAGGCTGAACGGTAATAGACCCCCTGGATGGCTTACCGAAATCGAAAAGGAAATGCTTCAAAACCCTGTAGATTTGGACCCACAGGCCAGATATGTCAAGAAACAATATAGAGACAACATAGTACCCCCCGACACGGGTGAGTTTCATTGGAAAGGAAATGGTGACCGAGATTCCATCTCTCTTATTCACATTACTAACATTGACTTAGAGGCCATGTCAATACAATATACAGAATACAGTAACAATGCCAAAAACCCTAATGTCTTTGTCAAAATCGAAGGAACCAGCAGTCTTCAATACGACTTTGAATATAGCATCACCAATGACGGTTGCATCCTAATTCCAGCAGGTTCTATTTTCGAATATAATGACCATATGAACCCACTCTTTCGTGTTTGCTAAAGTCAGTGATATTAACTTTGACAACGGAATGCCACTTGTTCGGAAGATGAATATCCCCCCCTCAAGAACTTTCGCCGCTCCTGGGCTTTCCATCAAGGAAGATATCCAAAACCCGAGTAGCACATCTGCTGAAATTGCGGGACTGCGATTCTTACTCACAGAACAAAAAGAGAAACTCCTTAAATCCATGACTCCAATGGCACATGCCATTGACTCCATGGCCGCAATATCTGCTGTAACAAAGGATGGCAGATCCATGAGTGCTCGGGACAAACTACGTGAAGCTAATCGCAGAGATGTGCAGGCGGTTCGCCTATTGTTAGAAGAACTTGGCTTCTACAGTGAAGGAGACCACAGTAAAATCATCCTTAAATGGATTAGGGGTCACAATAATGACAAAGTCCATGACAGAGTGGACCGTACTGCCAAAAGAGCCTCATTCAGAGGGGGCTGTTTAGACATCTCCCGCTACGACCCTGCCGAGGAACTGCCCTTCTCGTTATTCTTTTTTGAAGTCCCTATTTTAGGTGATATCCGCAGTCACATTAGAAGAATTCAACGTCTCTCACACTATCATAATTGGAGAACTCTACAGTCTCAAGGGAAGTACTTGAGGATGCTCAACGAGAATAACACCACCCCCACTAAAGACATTTCCAAAATAACACCTAAAGCTTTCACTGCTTCTAGAAGCAGAGAACTCCTGGGTCTCCAAGCCTCTCCAGCACGTTTATTTAAACTGGGGAAAATCGAAACTGAAAACTGCCCCTACTGCCAACAGAATACAAATTGCACCTTCGAACACATCCAACTTGAATGCTCAGGACATAATAATAATTTGTATAATCTTGGAACACCCAGGATGTCGAACTAAGGAAAATCATTGCTGAAGAAATCTCAGAAAAGCCTAAACTCCTAAACCCTGGAAAAGGTACCACATACATCAAAACACCGCCATCGAAACTTTTTCCACTTGCTGACCTAAGATAGGAAATGAATGAGGAATTATACTTACACGCTCTCCCGGAAGCTAGCATGTACCGACCATCAAGTTCAAAAAAGAATACCATTACTGTGACCGCTAAACCAGAAGTGGACCATGTCACGGGAACAATTAAATATCCCGAACTCCAATATGTCCAAAAGAAAGAGTTTTGGAAACTTTCGGCCTGGCACCGCCTTTCCAACAAAGCAGTCCCATGCTCACTTGCGGAGTACTCGAATAGGGCACACGATATTCATGAAGCACTCAATGCATGTAAGTTTGAATCGGGAGATCCTAAAAACTGCTACGCAATCAGAAGAAGCCTCTTAGATATCTTGGTGGATGACAAAAACCTGGACAAAAACGGTTGTGAACTTTTCTCCAACCCACTAAATGCCCACCCTAGAATTCACTCGAGAAGATGCATACCCACCACAAGAATGAAAAAAACCCCAAGGCCCTTCTGCCATCATGGGAAAATTGGCTTTGATGGTCTCGCTTGGGATGCCTACGTGGACCCGATAACAGGCATTGGCATAATCGTTTATGGAAATCCCCCCTTCGATGGGAAAGATGAGGGCAAATCTTCGGCGGTCATGACTACCTTGGAAATGGGACATAAAGCGGCCAACACTGTCCCTGGATTTTCAGGGACATGGATCCTTCCGCTGTCTCCCAAAAAACCAAAAAAGATGGTTCGATAAAGGCTTTAAACTTGTTTTCAGATTCGATCCCGCATAACACTATCCCATTTATCCCACATGGCTATTGGACGGGTGATGACCCCTACGTTCTTCCAGGCGGTGGATGCTATAAGGATGACTTTTCGGATGTTGTTATCATAGCTATAGACAGTGCACCCAGTGATACCCAACCAGCCTTTGACTGGAGGCCTACACAGAAAAATATTGCCAGATGGTTCCTTAACGTCCTTCCCAAGTCCAGAGTCACGAAGAAGAGGCTAGAATACACAGGAGTCAGCCCTGATATTTGGAATGAAGTTCTGAACGAAAGCGACAAGGTACTTCCCTCTTCGCTTTTTCCATGGCCCACAGACTCAAGACCTTCCTTATCATCAGAGTGATATTGAGTCCTATTATGGTGGTCACCACGACACGACAATCACCAATGCAAATTCCAAGCCCTTCATACGAGCACCGTGAAATGGCCCAAAGTTCTTACACTCATGGGATACTTCCCTCCTCTTTTTGGTACTGTCCTCAACACGATATGTGTTCCCCGTGGTAAGATTAAACCACTCCTCAAAAAACTTTCAAGAATTTGTAGGCAACACACCAAAAACAGGCGAGATGTGTTTCTGTTAAACACCACCACGACCACCTTAAATCGCATTGACCCACATACAGTTGACATCTCGAGCAATGAAACCATGACATAAACAGAAGCCGTGCAACAGTCAAACGATTTTCTTCAAACCCTCTTGCAATAAATTTCAGAAGTCTTGCGATATAAGATGGTTTGGGAGTTGGGAGTGTAAAACTCCCGGCTCCCAACGAGACCCCAAGGGAGGGGCCGTCCCCCCTCCCTCCCCCCACCCCCCTCTCCCCCCGCCCACCAGCCACCTTCCTCAACGTCTCCAAAACCCCCCTTAATTCTTCGACTTCCCTCCCCACCGCTCAGATTCAGCCACCCCTCCACTCACCCGGCCATGGCTGCTTCTCCATCTTCTAGAGTTTTTTTATTGCCTAGCACTTAGCTTTTTTCTCTAGATCGGTCACCCTGCTGAAAAGCGGGCTGAGCCCTTTTGTGGCTATTGCAGAGGGAGTAGCCCCTGGTGTTTTCACCAGCCTGCCTGCTTTGCAGGGATACCGCACTCTCAGGACTTTTGTTTTATTATTTATTTCGATATGACAAAGAATGAATCGTACGATAGAAAGAATGTTTCGCACCTTTCGATTCCTCTTCCCTTCGTCTTGACTTGCGTTCGGTTGGGGAACCTCTGCTCCTTATGATTTGGAACCGGACCAAATTACCTTACCTTACTTACTTACTTAATCAGCAACAAAGCGCGACGATCCCAACGGGCGACACAGACGAACTTCCGATCTCACGATCGCCAGACGCTAACGATGACAGTGCCAGTGCAGTCGCGTACATTTATCGCGACGCCACCCTCGCGTTGTGGCATGGCATGTTGGGATGCAAAAAGCGAAGTATTGTCGCGCACATGATCCTACGGTCAGATGGCCTAGTGGAGATCTCCTTTTGAGATCGATCCGCCTAGTATCGATATAGCCTTCCGTCGCGTGTTACAGTGTCACCGATCACCGAAGGGCATGCTACTGCCGTCGCAAAGGAAGGACTTTTTGTACGGTAAAGTTCCAGAGGAATTAAGACGTTGGTTGGTATCTAACATCGGTCAGGCAAGCTCGGACAAGTTGAAGGGAAGGATTAGAACTTTGGTCCGGGATTTCTTTTTCGACATTTGGTGCTCATATACTGCTAAGATTGTGGAAGGAGGGCACGACTTCGCTAGCCGGCTTCGGAAGAGGTACGAGATTAAGGTTGCGGACCTGAAGAGGTATGGCAGAAATATTCCACGAGGCAACGGGTTTCCGCCAATGGAAGTTGCGGGTTGCCCGGAGGAGACGGAACACAGGGGTGGACAGTGAGCACCGTCGCTCAGGGGGACTCGGCCTTGACTTGCACTCGTTGGATTTCCTCTGCCCACCATTGACTAACTTGATCATTTTTGCATCTCTAGACATTGGCATGCATCTTACTCGTATCACATAGCAATCTCAAACTGAACCGAAAGGTGAGGGGCATTATGGGACGACTTGCGGGTCACTAAATGATAGGGCAACTTTAACTCAGTTCACCCCCCTTTTCTCCCGGTGCATTCTGTCCCCCCCGATGGTTCGGCGCGCACCCATTGACACTAGTATTGCCATAGGTTAACGCTGGTTTTGGTGTGCCCGACTTGGGGGGGTGGGGGTGGTGGTGCAGGAGGAGTGCGGGGAGCGGAGGGTGACGGTCATGGAGTGCGCGGAGGCTACTTGTTAGGATTTGTAGATGGTTGTCTCGATCATTGAGTTAGGAGTGATTGTCCTGGCGATCTTCAAGAACTAGTTCAGGTTGAGTTGATGCGTGTCTGTCCGACAGTGACTTTTGGGACATGGACTGCCCTTAATCGTTCGGTAGCCGGGGCCCGCCTTGGGGCTCCCGGGGTAAATTAATTTAAGTCACCGATCACCGTCTGCTGTTCATCTGTTCATCATCTGTCGTGTGTGCTGTTGAGCTGTTCAGCTGTACTGTAACCTGTAGGTTTGTGGTGCCTGCAAGAGCGAAGAGGTGCAAGGCGAGCGGAGAATTCCCAGTTCTTTCCTTATCACTGCGTAATACTCAAATCATATTTCCTGGCTTGCGCATATAATTTAAGGAGTGAAATTTTCCAGTCATAGCTTTGAACAATTCTACATCTAAAGCACGCAATAGATCGCTGTGGTTCTACCGTTCCCATACAAACCATGTCTCTTCCATACAAACTTGCGCAAACTGCATATATTAAACTCGTGCTTCACGTGCTCAAGTATCCATCACAAGCGGTCAATGGTGTGTTGCTCGGGAAAGCTTCAGCAAGGGGTTCCACCGATCCAGTGGAGATCATCGATGCTGTTCCTCTCTTTCACAGCCAGCTGGCGTTAGCACCAATGTTGGAAATTGCACTGGCACAGGTGGCGCCATCATTGTTTTCAGCTGGTAAGGGTTCCTATGAATATTTTAGCCTAGTCCATTCGTTTTGACTTTCGTGCACTGCAGGTCGACAAGAGTGCCACAGAGCAAGGCTTGTGCATCGTTGGTTATTATCAAGCTAACGAGCGGAACAACGATAACGAGTTTGGTCCAGTGGCTCGCAAAATTGCAGAACGCATTCACTCTAACTGTGAAGGGGCGTGCGCTTTATTGGTAAGTACTTTGCTATGGCCACGCTTAACGGAGCTTCTCGTAGGTTAGTCTGTGTTCGTAAATACACTCCCCTCACGCAGGCACCTTTCCCTGGGCTTCAGGCGCCTGATAGAAATGGTTCTCATCCTGACGTAGGTTGGTATTTTCTGTGAAGTTTGCCACGGATCCCTTTCAGACTTCGGTGGTTGTAATTTGGCATCTTCGCGTATTTGCTTTATATTTTGTGCAGTCGTGCGTACAGATTTCACTTTTGCGTACTGCCCCCCTACTAACCCAGTTATTGATGATACGTTGGCTTGCAGATAGACAACTCGAAGCTTAACAAGCTCGTCTCCGCAAAGCCCCCACTAGTTGTGCAGGTGAGTTAAAAGCTCTTTATTGCACTATTGTGTTTGTGGTGTTATTGTTGCAGGTTCAGTTCTGCACATGGCGTTACACTATGCTATTCCTGTAACTTTGGCGAAATAGACATTTCATACATTTCGGTCAAGACCCCTCCACATTCCCCGCGCTTCTGCGTACGCTATAAGTTTTATTCTCAGTTACTTGTTGGCATTTTTCACTGCAGTTGGTCACTCGGGACAGCAGCCGCTCGTGGAAGATCGCAGCCGTCGAGAGGTACCTTTTACCGCGAGCCGCCCCAACTAGATGTTCTTGCAGCTTGATAATCTTAATCTGCTCATGCAGCTTTTTTACGCTCGCCTGTTTTTTATTGGTGCTGATAAGGAACACGGCGCGTCTTACTTGATAATCACCCTGTGTACGCGCAGCGCTCTAACCCTTCAGGAGCCAACCGCTACTTCCCTTCTGGCTGACTACGCCCGAGAAGGCCGCCATAAACGAATAGTGGATTTCCAAAGTCATCTGGAAGATATATCTAGGTGCTGCCCGTGTGCTTGAAGTCGACGACAGCCGTATCAAATGTGGCTGCTGCGCGCTTAGATTATATTTACGGTCACTGCCCCTCGGTTCCTCCGAGGTTTTTGGGGATCACGGCTATTCCTCTTGACAGGCCCAGGTCGGAAGAGGGTTTGCTATGCTGTAAGCATAGTTCTTGATCTATCAACGTACTTCTATCCTAAAATACCGTGCTCATTCGGGTACCGGTGTTCATCTTCGATCACTTTGTGCACTTCGTCTATACAGTAAAGTTGTACTGTGCCACACAACAATCACCAGTTATCCTTTACCTTTCCCTGAGTGTGCTCACCTCAATTCCGCTGTGGATTGGGTTGAAAGAAAAGAGATTTCTCCTGAGTATTGGGTGTGCTTGCAGTGACTGGCTCAATCCGGATATTATGAACTGAACCCGAAGAAGGTGTCCGGAGGGATAGCATGGATTCAGCGAGGAAGAAGATTTATTCAGATAGCTAGAAATGGTTTCTTCTGCTCTCTTAAAGTGCAAAACATCTCCGGATCGTCGGGTTGCTCAACAACACGTGGAGAGATTTCAGTGACTTCACAGGAGTCCACGTCGTGCCTCTGTGGCTATTCTGGAATATTTGGAAATACTTTTCTACCAGGTTTTTAAAACGGGTGTGTTGAAATGCAGAAATAGTCCTGGAATGCTGTAGATCTTAACCTTTGAAACCACGCCACTTATCACACGTGTCGGATGGTAAAGCGCTCTGAGAAGCTGTATGTGTGAGAGGGTTCAGTTTGGACTGTTGTCAACATACATACAATCAATTTCAAATATTCTACGGATGCCAACTGCTTCCCTCTGAAACGAAAGTTTTAAGTACTTTAACCTCCTCGGCCGTAGCCGAAGAGGTGGGTGAATCGTTTTGCTTGCTCTTGCCTTCAAAAGAGAAACTTCGTTCCTTCACTCGATTTTAGTCTGGGCTGGAATGCATCTGCCTTCTGCTGCCAGCTCTCATCTTGATGTTGGTGCTACTCGCCAGCAGTCAGAACTTTGGCAGCGTTGGCAGTGTCGTAATCTCCTTGGTTGCATAAGATATACAAACATCCTCACCTTACAGAAACCATCACCTGCGCTCCTGAAGACTCAGCCTTACACTCATCTTTTCAGACCTCCGTTTCAGCCTTTCACCTATCATTTTAGGCCTCATTTCAGTCTCGCCAGCCCTTTGTCAGTTTCAGTTTCATTAGGCCTTTGTATTCTGCCCTTTGCTTTTACATATTTACTTTTTTCTTCTTTCTCCCGTTCTTGATGATCCGGATGACTGCTATCATTCGATGAACTGTGTACTGTGGATGGGTGCCTCGTTCATTACAAAGGTTATGATGAGGTACGAGTCCTTACCATGTGCGCCTTACAAATGTTTGGGTATAGGGGGAAGTCCGCGCGTGGAATTTTGAATGGATGTGGAAGAAGTAGGAGATGCGCATTTAAGGGGACGTGTAATATTTTTATAAAAAGGCGCGTGCAAGGTGGCGGTACCAAAAAAAGGCTGTTTTTCAGTTTTAATGACCGATAACCTAGAACCTGAAGATGGCGTCAGCCAGATGTCATCGCTCGAAATGCGACGCGACGATCTGAAGATGACGACGACCGCGACCGCAGCGTGGCCTTCACAGTAAGTCTGGCGCGTAGTAGCCAACACGCCAAGACGAAGAGACCGCAACCTGAACGTTAGTCGTTTGTAAAAGTTGTCAGTTTTGAGACGGGTACGCGCCCTACGCGTGGCATCCCTGCTAATCGTTAGATTGTGACTGATGACATATCTTACGATGTTAGCAGCACGACACTTAATGAGATATTTGATGAGAATTAAAAAAAAATCGTTAAGCAATGAAAATCGCATTGCTATCGGTCGAACAATCGATATTATAATTTGCTTTCTTACAATTATTACAAAAACACATGGACTGCAGCGGACGCCCACCCATTTGCTGTGGATATTGGCGGCCCGAAGCTTGTGTGTGTGTGGATTTTGCAGGCGGATTTGAGGAATGTCTTGTTTTCTATGGTTGCTCGTTGTCGCGGTGGCTTCATATGTTACCGCGTTCCAGGATTTCTCTGCGCTGCTGGCTCGGGATCTGTTCAGTGTTGCCAAATTTGCGTGCTTGGCTTTTCTGCACGTGTCTGTTAAAACAACTATTTTTTTGTTACCTAGCAGGCACATCACCTTCCGTATGGCCGCCTCTCCGTGGTTTGATGCCTGACATTTTTGTGTGCTTACATTGTCTGCGCTTTTATGTTTCGGAGCTGCAATCTTGGTTTTAGACTTTGTGTAAGACATTTTACGACATGTGTGCAGTTGTTCGAAGAGGTAGCAGCGCGTCTGGAGGCGTACCCTGGCGGGGTTAACCCCGGTCTGAGTTCACCATGCTACCTCGCCCAGTGTTTAGCAATCGGCTGCTTGCCCTAGCTGACCTGATGATATATTTTGCGCTGTTTGTTTTTCATTCACCTACTGACAAAAACTGTCGTTCATCATCCAGGTGCGGCGGGAGGATGACCCAAGGACTCCTGGGTCTTGGCAGACGGGAGGATGCGCCCAGCGACTTACGATCTTGGCGCAGAACGGGCCGTTGTACTACAGTAGCTCGATGGGTGAAGCCATGTATTCTCGCACTGCGGTTTACTTTAGATCGGGATTGTGATATATTCTTTGTTCGGTTTACCCTTAGTTTAAGCGATTGATTAGGGCTGCCCACCCATTGCTCCTAGGGGGGGCAAACCACCTTGATTTCGCCACTGTCTCCTAGACTCGTTTTCCGGTTCCTAGGGGGGTCGGACCCCCCTGAAACACGTGCATGGGGATGCAAGGGCGTTCCGTGGGCCATCTAGTATCAGTAATCGCATGCGCCGCAGGCAAACAAATTGGATTGTTTGGCATTGTTGACTAGTATGAACTGTACCATATTCCTTGGCCCCCCCCCTATAGAGTCCGTTTTTGGAACGCATTGGGGGGGTCGATCCCCCCCTCCGTGTACGCCGGTGAATGACACGGTGAATGATACGGTATCTCACTGGTGAATGATACGGTATCTCGGTGAAGCGCGAGGTGGGCGTCTGACTTCAGGGTCCGGGTTCACGTCACTCGGTTCCACTCGTTTCACGAAGCCCGATAGCGTGCTCTGTGGTTGGCGTTCCAGGGCACGGTACGCAAGAAACATGCCCCCCTTGAAATTTTGGTGCATACACAACCCTCACCATCAGCGCGGTCAGACCTATTTTCCTTTTCGTGGTACACATGATACATGGCGGGTGCATAGCGTGGCCCGCCTGACTTTACTTTTTTTTTTGTTGGAATTGCGGCGTGTGGGTTGACGTACGTCATTAAGCATCAATCATGTTATTTCTTAATTGGGTTTGTCGACGGTAAAGGACCTTGTGGCGAACGCCATGAGGAAAGTCATATCGAGGTTGGCGAGGTGCACGTTTGGGAATGCGGAGCTCTCGCAGAAGGAGCAAACAGTCGTTTATTGGAACCTCGCCAAGTCCATCAACGTGGCGGACTCTGCTAGAGGAGTTTCAGGCTTCTTCGAGAGTGACACCGTCAGCGAGACACCCGAGCAAGGGGTAGATATGATGGGTCGACCCGACACCGGACTCAACGCCGCCGCCAGGTGAGGACAACTTGTCCAACATCAGTGTGGCGATGCCCCAAGGGTGGGAAAGGGACATGGAAAAAGAAGGCGCGGTTTGCGTAACACGGGTTGAGGGCCTGGAAGTATCCCCGCAGCAGCACGACACTTGCGTGACCGGGGAGTGGCTGCATAACTTCGCGGATCTGAATGCAGAGGACTGGAACAAACGACACAACGCATGTGCCGGTGGGTGGATAGGGGACGTGGACCGGAAGTGTTTTGAAACAAGAGGTTCGGAGTTAACGTCGTTCGGCCCACGCTTGAGCCTTCTCATTTGTTATGTGACACTGGAAATATGGTTTCCAGATGCATGGTCAGGTTATGGGAGTTGGCAATCGAGCGGGCACACAATATATTTGCACGCGATGAGTTGTGGGATGCAGGTTTACACTTTATAGGCGTTGTGGGTACGTTCCGCGCGGTCGGTGGGGACGCGTGAACTGATATACTCCTTCGAATACGGTTGGAAGGACGACCTATACACGCATCAAGAAATAACGAAAGGGTGGATTCAATGGGGCTACAGCGACACCGTGTACGAAGATCGTATGCATCAACAGTGTGATGTATTCCATGAATTCTACTGCGGCAACTGTGAGCGCACATGTAGAGTATGCTTTCTAGCTAGCAAGTTCGAAAAATACTACTGTGACGGATTGTAAATAGTTGTTGAAAATACAAATGTCTAGATAACTCAATGTACAGATAAAAGAGACACCGAAGCAATCGCGAATAATGCTAGCATGTACTGCTGTATAGTCGCGTGTGCAATTGGTAATTGGTTAGGTACCGTGCAGCCGCGTGACACGCATGCCCCCCCTGGCTCCAACTCAGCTTTGACAATCGTATACGATTGTCAAAGCTGGCTTCTGAGGTATGCCCTGGACTCACTCTTGACAGTCGCGCCTACAGTGCCATAGGGGGGAGTATGGGGATGGTTTCCTGGGATCGCATTGAAGGCATGTACCAAAGTTGACACCGCGTAATGTGTTGTGTATGGGTAAACTTAAGTTATCGCGTTACATCCTTAACTGTGGATGGCCTTAAGTATGATGACCCTATGTTGGCGTCATTTTTCATTTCGACGAAAAATGGAGCGGGCGGCCCGCCCCCCCGGCCGCCCGTCCGCTTCTCCGGCCCACTATCCTATGTCATTGGGTATCGCCTGTCCGTGGTAGCACGCATACGAGTAGGTCGTAACGCACATCCGGGTCGACAGTGGAGAATAAGTCGAGACCGGTGCGCAATAGGAACTAGGTGTTGGAGTATAGCCCGAAGCGAAGTGCAGCCGGCCTCTGTAGTCGCTGGACCACAGGAATTATTTGGACAGGACGGCTCGTCCGCCGTAGCGTACGTACAGCTCGCCGGTGCGCAAATACTGGATGACGTCGCGATCGGATATGCTGCAGCTCTGTAGGCTGTCGTCGATGGGTGAGATCAGAGGCGTGTAAAAGGAATTCGTCACCTCGCGCGTGCGCGCCATCGCCGTGCGGGTGAAAATCGTCCCGTAGATGCGCATGTCTTTGGACGTGTTGAGACGAAGGTCGCCATCGTCGCCGGCGCTGGTGATGCTGCCCCACATATCTTTGGCGGCGGACGTGAGCGGTCCGCCCCCGTTCCTGACGAAGTTGCCCGGAGGTGCTTTGCGTTTGCGGAGCAGCACCAACATGAACATCAGGCGGACGAAGTAGCGACTGCGACTCTACAAGTTGTTCAGAAACACGTTGAGGGCGAAGGGCCGCCGTCCCAATTCGATCCTAGAGAGCGCACCAGCGTTGTAGAACATCTCGGCGTGATCGATGAAGGGCTCAGTGTACAGATTGCGAATGAGCTCGGACCAGGCGCTGGTGCCCACCCCGCCCACGCACTTCCATTAGGCGGCGCGTCTACTGCTGTTGGACAGGCTCTCGCAGTCCTCGGTGATATGCAGTTTGCCCAGCTGCATGTCGATCTCGAAACTGGTGGTGGTGTTCTGCACGATGCCCGTGACCAGCACCGATTGCGCGTGCACGATGTGCGCGGGATTGAAGATCGCCTGACTTTTCGTTTTGAAATGACCATGACTCTTGTGACAGGGGCAAACGCGAGTCCGCCGCTGGCGCGCACGAAAGTTGTCAAAGTTTTCTTAAAACTTGACAAATTTTGAGATGCTCAAACTAATTGTGAAAGTTTTGAGCTCCTCCTTCCATAATTCACACACGACATTCAGAATCTATGCTCCTTTAGATGGCTCAAAGTTTTGAGCATTAATCGAATTTACAAAAATTCAAGTGCAAGTCTGGTTACACAACAACGTGCTAAAACGCTATCTCGATACGCATGTCGAACATCCTTTTTGAATTACCAGAAGAACAATATAACACCCGACGGCCCGCGAATTTCGTGCCACCATTACGAAATCTGATTCCGTCCCCGATTCCTTTTCATGGGACTTTCAGAAACTGGCCAACCCGGTTCGAGAGCTTTCACGTTTTCATCACCCTTCCACTGCATTGACCAGAGTTTGACACGTTTTGCACTTACGGTTTGCGCACCTTCGTTTGAGTTCATTTAAACTTAACGCGTCGGATTTTGACTGATGTGCATCCGCATCGTCGAATACGCGTCGATTAAGATATCTGCCACATAAGCTTACACCCGACGTTCAATTAGAAATATTCTCGTGGATTCAAATGTATCGGACGGGGGTTTTTTTTTGAATTTTGGTCCCCGCAAGCGTGACCAATTTGATGAAAAATGTCCTTATGCTGTTTTCCCTCGTGTATATCGATTCCGCTCCGCGCGGCAGAACGCTGACGCGCCCCGCCCCGCTCCGCGGGGATCACAAATAATTTTTATTCTCAAAATCAATAAGTTTAACTGCACATTCAGCGATAATGAGATGCATAAATCCGTCGGCAAGAAGAGTGATGCTTGCGAGGCGCTCTCTGGCGGCTGTGCTCATAGCCACCAGCCCCCGAAGAACAGCAAAACGTGAGATTGTATTCGGCTGCTTACGAACTTTGGGATATCGCGTTTCGACAACATTCATGCGAAAACGTTTACGCATCGCTAAAGCTCGAGCGACTTAAAACGCCTGCTTGTCTGCGACACACAGTCGTGCTTCTGGGACGACCCATGCGCACCAATAATTTGCTGTGGAGCTGTTCTTTGCCACCCATCGCAAAGGACATGTGCGGCTGGGCTGGTGAGATCCCCTTCGGTCGTTCGGGCTGCATTCATGTGGAAGATGCCGAATCTGATATATTTAGAGCGTGCAGTATCTGCATCACGACATGTGTGTGAATGTCGTGTAATCCCCCACAACGTTACTTTGCATGTTACGGATTCGAGTATTCCATAACATAACTCATCATCAGGAGTATTTGCGCGGTCGCTACCATGATTGGAACACGACAGTTCTAAATATCAACGACCTCTGCCGACAATCGTTGGAGTTTAGGTGTACCAACAATAATTACAAGTGCTTTTGAGGGATGGTCATGCAGAGTTTAATACGTATGATTATGTAGGGATCTCCTCATACAAATTGTAGTCGATACCCTCTCTTCTCCAACATAGTCATACACTCTTTTGAGCAGCAGCGCCAACTCCCCTCCTAAAAACTGTTACATGTTTATTTCGTTCAAAGACGTTGCCATTTCAGGCTCCCTTTGGTATACTGCAGTGTTCGCGGTCACTACAGCCAAGATCTATGTGCAGCATGTACCTCAATGCTGCGATAATTTTACATCCAACGAACATCTATTTACCAAGTTCCTTAGTTTCTAAAACGCTTCCCAATTTTCGCAGCGCGCTTTCTTTGCTGCGCAACCTTATCATGGGCAGTCACTACCCGAGATCACGACTAATTTGTATCTATGGCCCGTTCAGTTTACAGTGTCGCACGTTGCGCCTATTTCCATTTGCATACAGGCAGTAGGCAGCATCATCACAACTCCTTAAACCCGTGTCACTCATTGGCATCTATTTCACGCAAGTGCCAACACTGTGGAATACACAGCGGATTCGGCTGCAGGTTCCACAACCTCCGCAGAGGTTTCAGCGCATGAATGCACAACACGCCAAGTATGCCACATGCCATATGAACACTCCCGAGTGCAACACGCTGATTCGTCGACGAGGCCAAGCGATCACACTAGCGTGCCCTACTTGTAGAGGCGCATCTTCTGGCACGAGGCGCGGCAGAAAGGGCATCGGCTGATCGACTCGCTGCATCCCGTGCAAATCAGGTGGCCACACGGCACCAGCACCTGCTCCACATCTCTTTGTAAGCAGATGCGGCACTGCCAAGCGCACCGCTGCATCTCCAGTTCATTCCGTACCTGGTCGAACATAGATCCCCACCACGCTCGCCCGAATCACCATTCCCAGTCACAAGGTGGAACAAAGCAGCCCAAGATGAAGCCCAGCTTAGACCGGCTTGCTCGTCCCTCCTCGCGGAAGAGTCATGAGCCCTCGAGTTGCCGACAGCCATTAGAATTTGATAGCACCACTGCAGGATGCATGCAGGTGAAGAAGCATAACGTTGACGGAGCGCTCAATGCAGCATCCCTGTCCTTCAATGTACGATATGCACACCTCTGTAGTCTCCCCCTCGAGCTCTTCGAGGCGCTGTTCCCCCTCGGCGGCGGCGTTGCGCAGCTGTAGGCATTCCTCCAGCAAGGTGGAGCGGTCCAAGTCCAGGGGCAGCCCGGCTGCGTCCAGCATGTCCCGCACCGCCTGGGCTGCCTCTGCAGTCCCCACTCGGCCTTGGGCAGGCGCATCCTTAGAGGCCTCCCCGCTGTGCTGGACGGCCGTTGTTGATGGACCTTTCGCACCGCCTGCGCCCCCTTCACGGCTGCCCTGGCTTCCACCCTCAAGGCGGGCGGTGGGATCCCCCGCCAGCGACGGGGAGAGTAGCAGTGGCGCAGCAGCAGCGGTGGACTCGTCGGTGCTCGACTCGCTGGTCGAGGTACGGAATGCGAACAGCTCTGAGGACAGCAGCTCCTGCACCCGCCCTCCGCCGGTATCTACATGGACGCGGTGCACCACGTCCTGAGCCCCCGGGCGCGCGTCCGCCACCACCTTGCCGTACCGCATCCTCACCTGCACGCCAGCTCTCGCCACTGCCACCCGCGCACTCTCCGCGCCGGCCTCTGCACCGGCTGTGGAACGTGCAGCGGCGGCAGCGGCAGCAGCCTCCTGTGGCGTCAACGGCGGACGCCAGGTGACCAGCTCCCCAGAGGTGAACGGCCGCAGCGGGCTGCATTGTAGCATCGCTGCTTCCGCTTCGGGGACGTGACATCCGACCTGCCAGGGCGCATCCACAGGCTCGCCGCCCTCGCCAGCACCGGCAGCGCACCCGTGTAGCGGCGCGTGGAGCGTGGAGAGAGCGCTCAAAGGGGCGGCAAAGAACCCGGCGACAGGCAAAATGATTGGGCTGGCAAGTGCTCGGCTCACCTGCAAGCACACGCCCCCTCCCCCACACCCCCTCTCACCCGCCATATCGCGCGCACACACAGAAGTGCTACCAATCCCATTGGCTGCGACATTCGACACGCGCCCACCTTACACCGCTGCCGCCGCCGCGCTGAACAACTCCGTAGCCCGCGGCTGCGCCACTCAAGCGCTCACCCCATACAGCGCACACCTCCACGGCAGAGCCATTCGAGCGCACACCCCCTCCAGCGCACACCTCCTTGGCTACACCTCGAGCGCACAACCCTCCCAGTACACCCGCCCCCTCGGCTACCAGTCCGGCACACATCCCCTCCAGCGCACGCCCCCTCAGCTGCCACTCACGTGCGTGGCCCATCAGCTACCAGAGTCCGAGAAGGGAGTTACCGAGGCTGCGAGCACCATCTCTGCTGGTAGGGTCTCGGGGGGCTCTGCCACGATCAGAGCTCCCGTGCGCCCGCAGCAGAGCTCGTACTTGCGCCGGCGCCCGGCTGCGGCCGCCCCCTTCTTCGTGATGTCCTCCCGCCCCGGCAGCAGCACCAGCCGCGTGTGCACGGACCGCACGAAGCGCAGCTTGGCCGCCGCCTCCTCGAGGGCGCGCCGCACAGCCTCCGCCCCCCTCACGGGCCTCAGCGCATCCACCCCGCCCTGCACCGCAATCGCCACTTCTGCCGCCACTGCCGTGACAAACTCCGGCTCCCCCAGCCGCGCCACCACCGCCTCCAGTTCAAAGCCACCCACCGCTGACACCGCCTCCACTACCCGTGTGTCGTCCACCTCTTCCACCACGGTGTCCTCCACCGCCGGCACCCCGAGCCTGTGGCATAGCTCCTGCCCAACCACCGCGTGCACCACCCGCACCGAAGCTGGCTCCACCTCCCGCAGCACCTGCTCCCCCCTCGCCCCTCGTGCGTGGACACACGCCCCAACCTCTGCCAGCCGAGCCTCCACGTCCGGCACCAGCAAACGGCCTGCGCCTCGCCACTGCGTTATCACACCACCTACCCCACCACTGCCGCCAGCAGGGCCGCTGTCATCCCGCAAGCAGACGTAACGCAGCACCCGGACCACTGCCAGGCACTCATTTGGATTCAGCTGCCCGCCCCTGGTGCCAGCCCGGAGGCGCTCAAGCTGCTGGAGGAGGTCCTCTGCGGCAGGGGCGTCTCGGACACCCATTCGCCGTAGCGCGGCAAGGTGCTCGGTGAATGCGGTGGGGACCTCGAAGGCGAAGGGCTCGAGGCCTTGCGCCTCGCCGACTCGCATGAAGAGCCCCTGCGGGGCCACCAGCCTCGTGCAGTTGGCCACCGGCACGAGGGGCGTCGCCGAGAGGGCGGCCTGCTCCGCGCGGCTCAGACTCTCCCAGCACATTCCGAGGTGTGCCACGACCGTCTTGAACACCTCCTCGGGGCTCGCCAGCGAAGAGCTCCAGCGCGCAAGCAGCGGCTCCCCCGCGCCGCGTGCGCACTCCTGCACGTGCCTCAGAACCGTCTCCTTGGAGGGGGGCGTGCGGATCCGCAGAGACGTCCACACAAACTGCGGGGGCAGCACCTCCTGCAGCACGGCCGCCCTCCATCACTCCGTCACACCACCCCCTCACATCTCCGACACATACCAAACCGTTTCGGGCGCAGCCTTTGCGCCAGTGTCCCTTTTGCGCAGCGGAAGTGAACAACGGCCAAAGAACAGCGGTTCCAGTGATAATATGCTACATCTTGTAGATTTGGGCGCGATTTCGTGCCAAATCTGCGGAATCGGCCTTCGTGCGGAGTTACAATGCGGCCATCTGCCGGGTAATCGGCCTTCGTGCGGAGTTACAATGTGACGGATCTGCCGGGAATCGGCCTTCGTGCGGAGTTACAATGTGACGGATCTGCCGGGAATCGCGCTTTGTGCGGAGTTATAATGTGACCATCTGCCGGAAATCGGCCTTTGTGCGGAGTTACAATGTGACGGATCTACCGGGAATCGAGTACCACAGACGGTTTCCAAACGTTTAAAATGTCTCAATAGAAAGTTAGAATTGAGACAGTGCCACAGCCTTGCACCAGAGCCTCTCGGCACTGTCTCACCCCACAAACATCCTCACGGGATCGAAAAACGCTCTTGCAACGTCTTGTGTGACACCCGGCACCACGAATCTGGCACATCACGACTTGGTGCCAGACCTCTCGAGCCCATGGGTGACATCACAGTGCGCCCAGCTCATCATCAGATCAGTCCAGCAGTCAACCATCGGAAGCTGCAAAGAATCGAGGGTGCTACATACAGGGCACTCCAGGAGGGTGCTACATACAGGGCACTCCGGGAGGGTGCTACATACAGGGCACTCCAGGAGGGCGGTGAAGGCAGGGAGCGCACCTTGTGCAGCACCGGGGCGGAGGTCCAGGCCAGCATCCAGTCTGTGGGCAGCACCACTTCCGAGAACATACACAGCTCGCGCTTGGCAGCGCCCGAGCCAGGCAGGCCCCTGGTGGCCGGCGCGAAGGCCACCTGGGCCACGGACTCCCCGAAGCCGCTGTGAAACAGCTCCCCCAGATGCTCCAGCATGTACCGCGCCAGCGCCACGGCGGCGGTGTACACCGCCTCCTCCGTGTCCACCGTGTCCGCCTCCGGGCTCGCTACCGGCGCCTTCCCCTTGCTGTGGGCTCTAAGCGTGCCCCAACGCGACTCAAGCTGTGTGGCGCAGGTCGCGAACGTGGCCGCGTCAATTTCGCAGCGCATGCCCGCAGCCCTGAGCAGGGGCCTCCACTCCGGCTGCGCCCAGGCACCTTTCGGGAACACCGGGGAGTGCTGGAACACCCGGGCGAGGACCGCGTGCTCCGGGTCGTACAAGTCCCGGGCGCACTGCCGGCTGCCGCCCGCCCCGTCTACGAAGGCCGTCTCCCGCAGAGCGGCAACGAGGCCCTCCGCGCCCATCAGCCGCTCCCAGTTGCGCTGCAAGTACGTCAATGTCGCCGCGCGCCCCTGCACCCCTCCCCCAGCACCCCCTCGGCCGCCTTCATCCCCTGCGCTTTCCCCGTATGGCGTTGGAGGGGCCAGGGCATCTCCCACCACGACTCTGCTTGCCACACGGCACCAGCTGCCTGCCATGCAAGGAACTCGCAGCCGCCCTGCATCCCCGCAGCACGCAGCGGCCGGAAGCTCGCAGCGTGAATCTCCATCTAGCTCGATCACCGCCAGCACGCTCCTTGCGACCCCTGGCAGGGAAGCGCGAGCCTCTCGACGCAATACCCTTACGGACCGTCGGGCTTCGAGCGCCGTGAAGGTGCAAGCCCTGAGGCTTGGGTACCGAGCTTGGGTACCCGACAATCTGAGAGAGTTGCTGCCGGTGAGTCTCCTTCTCGATCAATGGACAACAGTTGCCATCTCCTTGATCAATGGACAGCAATCGCCATCTCTTTGCTGATGAGCTCAGAGGCAAGAGGCAGAGCCGGTGGGGCCTCCCTCCGCCTCCCCGAACAACATGCCAACAACCTTTTGGGGGTGCACCGCGCACGCAAGGAGATGCGACATCAAGCACCTGGGAGGATGCGGGCCGCAGATGTCACGGAATGGAGATGATCTCCACCACACCAATGGCGCTGCGGCCAAGTGGCGCGCGCTGAGGCCACGCGGCCACACACACACCAAGGAGCAGGGGCCCGGCTCCGGGAGCGGTGCGCTTGCAAAGCTCTCCCGACGCCATACCTGGGGGGGCATACCTGGGGGGGCATGCGGTCGAAATGAGGTAGGACGAAGCGCGCCAGCACGTCGCTGTCGCCGAGCTCCTCGACTCCCAGGCCTGCGAGCATCCTGCACTTCGCCGCGTCATACTCGAGCATGGGCGCCTCTGCGGGCGGCGCAAACACGTTCGGGAGGCACGTGAAGTGCTGCTCGGAGCCGGCCAGGTGGACGTAGCTCCCCTGCCGTCAGCTCCCGGAGCTCCCACCCAGCATCTTGTCAGCCTCTGCTGGTCCTGGAGCGTCAGGACGGACTGCAGCTTCACTCCCCATGCTCAACAACAAGGCAAGGAAGAGGAGAGGAGGGGGGGGGCGGTGTCCAGGGAGAGAAGAGGACAGGAGAAGAGGAGAGGAGAAGAGGAGAGGAGAGGGAGGTGCAAAGGGACAAGAGGAGGGGAGCCGTGTCCAGAGAGAGAAAGGAGTCGGGGCCCAGGGAGAAAGACGCGGAAGCGGACGGTGTCCCGGGAGAAGGGGAGGGAGGCAGCGCGCCTTGGAGGTGCGATAGATGGGGAGGCGCTTCGCAAAGGCCATGAGCGCGGCATCGCTCCGGAACTGGCCCGTCTCGTACTCAGACGCAAGCAGCCCAACCAGCAGTTCACGATCATCATCGGTCATCAGATCCAGCTGCCCATCCCCCCCCAAGTCAGCCTCCCCAAGCTCCTCCCGGCATGCATCACCTCGCGCGGGACCGCTGCTGGTGAGCTCTCCACCACACCACATCCCCTCCCACAGCGGCCTCTGCGTCCATGGAGCAGGGCTCGGCGGGCCTCACCTGCGATAGCCTGCTTTCGATCTGCGCGGAGCCTTGATCGGGGTCCTGCACCCGCATCCCCCGTTCCCTCACCTCCTCACTGCTCCCTCACCTCCGCCCTGCGACCGAGGCGCTGCCGCACCTTTCATGCCCCCTCCCCGACACCAGGCAGTGGTTATGGACCAGTGTGCGGAGAAGCTCCCGGGGACACGTGGCGCGTTCAGATGATTGATCAGTAAGTTACTTAGCAACGGTTTCCTGCTCGCCGTTAGGGGTTGGCGACGGAGAGCTGCCACATTTAACACAAGAACGCAGTCAGCTGGAATTAGAGGGGGAGGGCGTGCGGCGATGTGCTACAAGTGGTGGTGTGCTAGCCATTTTTAGGGTGCATTGGGGGCTTTGATCGTTTAGTTCAGGATTCCATCTGATTCCATTGGAGGAGGTCACACAACTCCTGCTGCAATCGAGTCAAGGTCACAAGGGTATTGTAGGGTTGCAAGGGAGATGAAAGCGGTATCAAAGTTAGTCGCGGATCGATGGCCTCGCAGTGTCGAGGTTGCATACCGCCCATCTGCATCGAGGAATCGACCCTGGATTCTATTCGATCGGTCCCCGCAAACTTTCAATGTCATTTCTTCAAGAGGTGGCCAAAGGGGTGGAAATGCGCTCTGGTCACTCGTGGGGGCTTCAAACTTGACCCCACTGCCAGGGGAGTACAGCAAGGTGTTGATACCCACCACCTTTGATGATGCGGTGGGATCATTTCATCGACATGTCATCATCGATTGATACAAAATTTCACCGTGAACGCAATACTAAATATTGACTGCTGAGGCGACCTCGCTGTTCAGTATCGATCGATCGAACCCTTTGCTGCCGCTACTGCGCGAGCCATCGGGATCAATCGGCCGCTCTGAATCCTAAATCGAATGACAACAATGCCAGGGAACGGCCCAACTTCGTTATCAGAGACCAACCAGCAATGCCAACAATGATAGGAGCCTGCAGAGGCGGAGGGCGATCAAGTGATTGGCTTGCTGCGCTGTCATTGTTGTCACTGCTGGCAGGCTCCCCTCGAGCAATGGCACATCCCCCAAGGGAAAGGCGGGGAACGGGGGGGCACGCGGTAGAATGGGAGGAGGAGACTGAAACTCCGGGTGCTGAGGATGAAATGTAAGGGGGAGCAGGAGGAAAGGGGGGTAGCAAGATGAAGGGGGGGAGGGGAACGATGATTGGTGGGAGATTACCTGCAGAGCGAGCATCATCTTGTGTAGAACGAGGTCCGAGGTGGTATATTGCGCCCATGCCGGGGGTCCGACACATGCAGGCGCGCAACGCTTAAAGCGTGCGTGTAACACGGGGCACCCCACACGCTGCAGCAGGCCTTCGAGTTGCGGCCACACCCCGGGCAGGGACACCGCCTCATTCGCGGCGGGTGCCTCCCCCGCGATGGCCTCCATCATGTCGACGGCCACGGCAGCCACACGAGCTAGGCCGCTGTGTGCGACCAAGCTGTTATCTTCTGGCAGACCACCCTCTGCCTCTGCAGGCGCCTCCTCTTGCGCAGACACGGTCTAGATGCCCCCTCCCCACCCCCAAGCAAGCTCTTGAGTTCACTAGGTGGAAGGAAAACCGTGCGAATTCCCTCAGATGGATAAGATGAATCCCCTCAGATGGATAAGATGATCGAGCACAGCAAGCAAGCTTGTGCTCGAGTAACAAAGCAACGCCTCCAATGGCGAGCGGAACTTTTACCCCACTCTTCGCCGCCGCCCTTTGCTCTGGATGGATCTAACTGCCCGGAGCTCTAGCCCGGGTCATTCTCGGCGTATCCTGTCATGGTGCCAGGGGTGACCGGTGTATCCTATCATGGTGCCAGTGGTGACCGGCGTATCCTGTCATGGTGCCAGTGGTGACCGGCGTATCCTGTCATGGTGCCAGGGGTGACCGGCGTGGAGCGCGACTTGGAGGCCTTCCAGCGATGCAACAGGTCGACTTCCCTCAGGCGGCGACAAGGCACGGGTGGCCAGAGTGGCCCGACTACCGGTTTGGTCTTAGAAAGTGGGGAGTTCACGCGGGGAAGGTGGGCAGGGGCCTGCCAGCAGATGTCCGAGGGCGGGAAGGGTCCGAGGGCAGGGAGTTGAGGCAGGGAGGTTGGGTGAGGGCCTGCTACCGGAGTATCTGGCGGCACGAAGAGGAGATGCCGCTGGCTGACCCGATAGAGGTGGCCGCAACAGGTCGGGAGCAGGGGCCATGTGGTGAAGAGGTCGAGCTCCGCCGGTGAAGTAGGGTCCACGAAGTCCCAGAAGGCGGTGAGCCACTCTGGCGAGGGACAGCCGCCCCCACCGACGGCATCCGCGCCGTCCCAGGGCACCCGCCCGCCATTCGTACCCGTCCACGCCACCCCCCATCGCTCCGGGAGCACCGTCGCGAGATGCTGCGCCAGGTGCTCCGACTTGAACCGCTTCAACGCAATTGCAGCGCTCACCTGCGCCGCACCGGGAGCCGGGCATCACCTCGCCTGCAATCCTGGGCGCAGGCGGACACGCTTGGGACGTCACGGGAGGGACCTGGGCGCAGGCGAACACGCTCGAGATGTCACGGGAGGGACCCGGGGGCAGGCGAACACGCTCGGGACGTCACGGGAGGGACCTGAGGGCAGGCGAACACGCTCGGGATGCGGTGCAAGGCCTCTGCATGTACGAAGCGGCAGGCCAGGCCCGGCAGCAGCTTCTGTTCCGCCTCCTTTGCCACATACAGCTGCGTCCCGAGTGCTGCGAGCGCCCCGCCCGCTGTCGGGCACGGCACACCCTGCAGCTCCCTCACGGGCCCGTGCTGCGCCCTCCGCCCCGAGGAGCCCTCCCCGGTCATGTCGCGCATCGTGCTCTCCAGGAGCTCCTGTGCCCGCTCCATGAAGCCCTCCCCATCCCCCGACCCGCCCCCTTCCTGGCCTGCCGCCTCTCCCCTGCTGCTCTCCGCCTCGGCCACGATGTCCGCGCAGCTGCACTGCAGCAGCTCCACGGCGCACTGCAGCGCCTCCTCCGGCTGTCAGCCAACCTCACACCCCGCTGATCCCCTCTCAACCTGCAGGGTGAGGCACCCTTAGCTGTTGATCCCCTATTATTAACCTGCAGGGCGAAACAGCCTGAGCCGTTGATCCCCTCTCAACCTGCAGGGCGAGGCAGCCTCAGCCGTTGATGACGCCTACTGGTTTCTGGATTCTCGCATCGCTCCCCTGCGCAGCATAACATTGGAAAAAGCTCCGGCAGACGCGAGCGGAGCTCCTTTCTGTGCTGGACAGAATACGCCCGAATGCCGGCAGCGCATTATACGGAATAATCCAAGGATCGATCGCAGCATCTCACGGCTGCAAGACACTCATCCATTGGGCCACGTGGAGCCTGCTCGCCGATGGCCTGGACAGGCTTTCACAGCACAGAGAGAGGCCCTGCAGAGGGCTGGACTAGCACGGCCATGAGGGGGCAGGCCGTTGTTCACCTCCGGGGCGCCAGCAGGCGCAGCGGGCCAATGGGAGCGCAGGAGACGGCGCAGCGTGGACGGTGTGAGCTCGCGCTTGGGGGGAAGCGCCCCTGCGGCCTCCAGCTCCGCCTTGACGGAGGCCGGCGCCGCCACCACCGGGAAGTGGCGCGCAAGGAACGCCTCCGCCCTCGCCAGCGGCACGGCATCGCTCTTCCCCGCCGCCTCCGCCATGAAGAAGCACTCCCCAGCCTGTGCAGCCCAGCCCCTAGCCCCCCAAGCGCTGTTCGGCTCCTCGCGTTTCCGCCGGGAGCGTCCATCAGCTGCTGTCTTAACCGCGAGGCGCCGGCCACAGAAGGGTACTGATGCTGATCCCAAAAGAGTACACTGCTGCTCCGGTGTCTCCACACGCCGCATCCCTCCTGGAGCTGCTGGCCTCGACCAACGATAGCACTTGGACCGTGCTGAGGCCAGCACATCGAACCGTGCTGGGTGCTCAGCTTTTAGGGGGGGCATGGAAGCGGGCATGAGGAAGATGGCGAGGGCAGGAGGGAATGCAAAGGGAATCGTCTGCAGGCACTCCTGGTGCAAGCAGCAGCGTCACGTGCCGAGTGCCTGGCTGCAAAGGGCGAGTTGCTAGCGATACTCCGCCGGCCCTCGTACTTTTGGCATTCCGGTTGCACTCACGCTATCAGCCGATTCCGCTTTCGCTCGATAACACTCATATCGCCTTCTACGGACTGAATTTGTTCTCCGCCGGACTGAGCTCCGCGGACCGCTGCCTTAGGACTGAGTGAGGCTCAGCGCCAGCCTCGGCGGCACCGGAGCCCTCCGAGCCTCACAGACGAGCGAATCGCAGGCTCTTCACACAAGCAGCACGGCCGGAAGGGCGCGCGGCCTCGCGAGCCGCGCACGCGTGCAGGGAGGAAGAGGGCTCGCGGGCGATGGCATGCCTTGACCCCATGGCCGTTGCTGCAGAGCCGGAAGAGCGGCTTCTCGGCGAGCTGGCGGTAGAGCGGGTGCAGCACGCGCTCGCGCACCACCGCGGCGTCCGGCGAGTCCCCGAGATGGTGCAGCACCGGCCAGCGCGCGTAGTGCGCCGCTGTCGGGCTCCCAACAGGCGTCAGGGCGCTGTCCCCGAGCAGGTTCACCGCTGCATTGGCCACGCACGTCAGGAGCTCTTTGTTCCAGTTTGCTTTAAGCACCTCACCGTTACTGGCCCCGTTATTCGACACCTCGATGTCCTGCGGCAGGCCGCCTCCCGTCCAGCCCCCTCGCTGCGCGCGTACCCCACGAGACTTCGTCCCGTCCTTTACCGCGGCGCAACTCTCACTCGACGCTCAGTGCGCCGCCGGCCCGAAGAGTCTCTCCCTCCTCCCCGGGCACCGCCAGGTACGGGTAGCTTGAACCATTCGCCCATACTTTTTAGTTATGCAGGACTCGACCTCCATCTCATTAACCAGGCAGCTTCCCACACCGAAGTGCTCCTGACCCAACCACACCAGCCTAGTGCGCTAGACTCCGGCCAGACTCCAGATTCAGCTTTCCAGGAAGAGAGAAGTGGGGAAGGGCATGGGCGCGCGCGCACCTGGAATCCGTGCACGCGGCGACCCTCCTTGCGCGACAGGGCGAAGTGGGCCATGATGGTGAAGGGCAGGCTCTTCAGCGCGGTGCGCTCCTGGGCAAGCGGCAGTGGGGCGTACAGCCCGCCGGCGGCTTCACCGCCACCGGCCTCCACGGGTTCCCCGTTCCGCGTTACGAGCACCGCCACGGCAGCCACCGGGCTGAGCAGCAGCGCGAGGTACTTGCGGTCCAGTGCGAGGTCCCTGGCGGGGCCCGCGCCCACGCAGGTGCTCACCAGCCACGACTCCACTGTCATCGCAGCCTGTGGGGGCGATGGGCGGCCGGGCACGTCGTGCGGCGTCGCCACCTCCGCGGAGCTGGGAGATGGTCGGAAGTCCGAGGTCACAAGCTCCAGGCGGACGAGGCGCTGCGTGCCCGCGTTGCTGGAGAAGAGGCTCGTGACGGAGAACTTCTTCCACTCCCGGTCCTCGTACAGCTCACGCAGCTTGGCTGGGTCGCCACGCCCTGTGGGACGTAGTGTGGTCTCGAACAGCGGGGAAGGCTCCGTCGCCCCCGCGCCCCACTCCGCGCCCCTGCGGTCACGGTCGCCCAGTTACTGGCAAGCGCTCCCCTGGCGGGTTTTCCTGAAGGAGGCTGGCGCGCTTCCGGGGGACAGAGGCGTGGCGACTGTGCTGGGAACTGAAACCTTATGTCTTACCGGGAACTGAGATGTCATGTGGCATCTTTAGATCCCAACAGGGCGACGCTGCTAAACCCCGAGGAGGTGGCCATGCGTGATCATCTCCCCTGAGAGTCGGATGATCCGGATGCCCTTACACGGTCGGATGAGCGGATGCCCTTGCACGGTCGGATGAGCGGCTGCCCTTGCACGGTCGGATGAGCGGCTACCCTTGCACGGTCGGATGAGCGGCTGCCCTTGCACGGTCGGATCAGCGGATGCCCTTGCACGGTTGGATCAGCAGATGCCCTTGCACGGTCGGATCAGCGGATGCCCTTGCACTGGCGGATCAGTGGATACCCTTGCACTGTCGGATGAGCGGGTACCCTCGCACGGTCGGATCAGCGGATGCTCCCGTGTAGTCGGATACCCGGAAGACCTACACAGCTGCCGCAGCTCGCCAAGGGGTCTAGGCGCAGGGGATGTGCGCGGGGAGGGCTGGAAGGGGGGATGGAGGATCTGCATGTAGGCGGCGCCGGCGCACCGCAGCCACTGCAGAGACGACAGGAAGAGCAGCATGCGCGGGGCCTCCCTTCGCAAGCCGTCCAGCATCATCTGCCCGGCACCGCCCGACACCATGCGCCGCCCTCACCGCTGCTCCCCGCCCAAACCCGGCTTTCCTTGATGGGCCGCGTCTTGACGACCGCTCCACGGCAGTGCGGCCGATCGAGAGACCTCCGTTGGCGAAAAGGCTGCAACTGGAGGGAAGAGCGCCCACCTGCACCTGCTCCAGCTCGGCGGCGGCTGCCATCACGCTGTGCCCGGACTCCACCTGCTGCGGCGTGCGCAGAGGGAGGCGCAGCAGCGTGCCTGGGAAGGGGCGGGAAGTGTCCAAGGGCAGCAGCGGCGCGAACTGATCGGCGAAGCGGGCGGAGAGGTCCGAGCCCACGAAGGAGTAGGCGCGACCCACCGGGGTCCCCGGCTTGTGGCCCTCCGCCAGGCTCGAGGACAGCACGTGCCCCGAGGGGTCAAAGAGGTACATGCTGTCCCCTGCGAGAACGAGAGGAAGGTCCGTCACATGGAACACCCCGAGCAGCCCGTTGCCATACCGCGCCACCTGCACGCCACTCCGCCACGCCATCACCAGCTCCCTGGCTGCGAGGTGCGGCCTCCCTCCTGTCCCCAGTCTCGACAGGGGGGCAGATGCTTATCACTGCAACGTGCTATGACTCTGCCCATCACCAGAACGTTTTATGACTCTTAAGGGGGAAGCCGGCAACTGCAGCCGGAACGACCATGGAGGGGCCATTGCTGCTGCGTACTGCTGGTGCTTCAGCTCTGTGCTTCACCCTAAACCCTAAGCCCAAAGCCCTAAGTCCTGCAAGGCGTCCGGAGGCCAGCGAGGATCGAATGGCTATATATTCGGACGGCATGGTCCATTGCAGCCGCATGATTTACAGGGACGCTCCAGAGTTTAGGGATCCCGAGTTTAGGGCTCGAGCTGCTCCATGAGACGAGCACCAACAGACCCGTAAAGGGTTGCCATCGAGACACCCTCTGGGCGCACGGCAATGAAGGCATGCTCCGCCATGTGGCACTGCTTCGCACTCAACTGCACAGGGCGCGCCGAATGCCAGGTGGCGCTATCTGGGGCTTGCAGCAGGGCTGCGTGAGGTGAAGGCGTCGCCAAGGGGCGAGGGAAGGCACTGCGGCGCACCTTGCCGCGGAGCTTGAAGGGGGCGTTGGCGGCGAGCAGGTGGCAGATCTCGTCCGGGGTGAGGGAGGCCCCCTCCAAGCGTACCATCAAGGCGGGGCCCTGGAAGCCCGCCAGGTTGGGCTCCAGCAAGGACTGCCTGCCGTGCTGGCGCTTGTCCAGGGTCACCTGCCGTTGATGCCCGCCACCCGCACCTTTCTCGCCCAATTGTGCACACGACAGCCCGCGCAGGAATGAATGGCGTGGCTGGGCTGAAGATGGTTTGATCTAAATCAACGGTGTGACTGGTGTAAAGGCCGTCATCTGACGGACCAGTGCGGTTGGCGCGAGGATGGGCATCCGAATTGCACGAGTCGCCAAGGCGGCGTTGCACAACCATTCATAGCAAACAACATCGAGCGCGTGAAATGTGGCTCTGGAGCTCTGCACCGTTCGATGAAACAATGTGGGGCCTGATTCGAGCCTGATTCACCGTTACGATGTCGCGTGGACGGACACGGTTTTGCCTGGGACGCGTATTCAGAGCGCACCGGCGAGTCAGGCGGGACGAGCCAGTTCAACCGAGGCAAGGGCGGGCGTGCACCTGTACAGCTCGAGCGCCAATGCAGTCGGCCACCTCCATGATATCGTAGAGAAGATGCTCCGCATCAGCATATGCCGCCAACAGCTTGGCAAGCACCTGCGGGCCAGGCATGCGGCGCAGCCGGGGTGGCCCCTTCGACAGCTGGCTGCGACAATGCGGGAGGCTGGAGGACTGCAATGACTCCTGTCGGAGGGAGGCCCCATCTCTTCCTCCAGGGCGCGCCCCGCAGCGCTTGTGGGCCACTTACTGGCCTCATGCACTTCGCCATGGGATGCCCCTTCGAGACCCATCCTCTTGCTCAGGGGTGGGTACAGGGGTGGGTACAGGGGGGGGTACAGGGATCACAGCTCTCCATCCAACGAGGAGGGTCGAAGGGCAAGGGGGTAGGAGGTGCGCACGTTGGTGGGAGGGCACAGCAGGTTGCTTGCCATCTCCTTGTCCACCAGGAAGAGGTACCGCAGCGATCGCACGCCCACCTTCTCCGCCACGGCGTTCGGCACGTCCGCGTGGGTCAGGCGCAGCTGGTCACTGCCGGCGCCAGACAGCCACTGCGCGTCATCATACACGAGGTCGGCGACAGACGCCATCACCCCGGCCTTGTCTGGGGCGAACACCGCCCCTGGCAGCACCTCCCCGGCGCACGCCTCCACCGCCGCTGGGTCCTCGAGGATCTCGGCGAGGAGCTCCAGGACCTGCACCGCGAGGGAGAGCTGCTCCGGGGAGAGCGCCGCGCCCGCGGCGTCCTCCGCCAGCCGGCGCAGCACCCCGGAGTAGCTCAGCGCGTCGTAGGTGGCGCGCACGCCGAGCTCCTGCAGCAGCGGCCGGAAGGCGGCCACGCGCGAGGGCAGCGCGTGCAGGTAGGGGCGGTAGTGCGCCGGGGAGTCCAGGCTGGTCTCCGGCGCCTCCACGAAGCCGTCCCCAACCCACACCCACGCGCACCCGTCCACGATGGCGCGGAACACCTCCAGCTGCGTGGTCTCCATGCGCTCCGTCATCAGCTCGTAGATGCGCACCGCCGCCTCCGTCAGCACCTCCTGCGCCCCTCGGCCGCCCCGAGTCCCTCATACACAGCCAAGCCTCATACTCCCTTTGTCGCCCGTCCCCCAGGGGGCCCTTCCTCTATTGCGACCCCTGAACCCCTGCCCACGCTCGACCCCTCAGCCTAAACACTCCACCCCTCAGCCTAACCCCTGCCCACACTCAACCCCTCAGCCTAACCCCTGCCGACACCCAACCCCTCAGCCTAAGCCCCGAGCTCTCTTCCCTCAGCCTAACCCCTGAGCTCTCTCCCCTCAGCCTAAGCCCCCTGAGCGCTCTCCCCTCAGCCTAACCCCCTGAGCTCTCTCCCACGCCCCTGGGCACTCAACGGGCCCATGAAGCGCGGGGCCACCCTAAATACACCGGCGGGCCACACTGGGGGCAAGGAGGGCATGCACCTGCAGTGGGGCCAGGGAGGGCATGCACCTGCAGTGGGGCCTCCTCCACGGATCGGTGCATCTTGCCCAGCTCCACGAGCTGCGCTGCGAGCACGCTGGTGGTCGGCGGGGCCTTCCAGCCGAGGGCCCGCTCGAGTGGCGCGCAGCGGCATTCCGTCCGCAGCACGCGCATGCAAGCGGAGCTGATCCACAGATCCCTATTCGGTCGCACCAGCTTGGGGGGGGCCACCAGCGCCGCCACCGCCGCGCCCTTCGGCCAAGGCAGCCCCTCCACCGGCTCCGAGGAGAGCACGGGGCACCACGACAGAGAGGTCAGCTGCGCCCAGAAGTCCGCCGCCTCCTCCTTGTGAAGCCCAGGTGCCAGCATCGTCTCCAGCTCCACGCTCAGCGCCCGCACCACTTCCTCCCCGACCTGAGGCGCCACAGTCACCTTCCTCCCAGCTTCTTAGGAACTCTTTTTTCTAGGCAGCTACGCATTTGCGGAGGCCGCCACAGGCACCTTCCCATCAGCTTCCCATCGGTGGAGGCACCCGCACGCTGGCTTGCGGAGAGCCGCGGCCACGTGGACTGACTGATGAGACTTGCTTGCTCGGGGCTCGTGAAACGTCCTCTAGAGCATTCGAGCACACTCCAGGCTCTCGCCTAGAGCCTTGCCGTTCTCCTTGAAAAACACTGGACATTGCTGAACATTGCTGGCTAATCTACGAATGCGTACTTCTCGCGGTGCATGTTCTCATACAGTGCGTGCTCAAACTCATCAATCCACAACGCATATTGGTGGGCGACGCCGCGCCTCCTCAGATGCGCAGCGACTTTACAAAAGTTTCCCCGCATACGCAGCACATACAGCCGTCGATTGCCACGGGAAGCGTACTGCTCGCCCGCGCCTCCCAATCAAATAGAACGCGAGAATGGACGAGCTGAACCGCGTCGCTCAACAGATCCCACGGAACGAGGAAGGGCACGCTTTCGGTACATCTCGCAAAGCGTTGGAAAGAGTGCCAGGTGCAGGGCACCGCGCCCCGGGCGCACACCTCGGCGAGCCCCTCCGTGGCATGACGCTCTGCGGCGCCCTCGTCGTCCAGGGGCACGCCTCCCACAGACTCCGCATGAGGCACCGCCAGGGCGGCGGCGCGGTCCAGCAGCTCCAGGAGCACTGTGCCTCTCTTGGCCGCCTCCTCCTCCCCGCCCGACTTGGTGGCGATGAGGTCCACGCTGCGCGCTGCGCTGAGGGTGCCCTGCAGGCCGAGGTGCTGCTGCAGCCCGAGGCCCCGCAGCGCGTCCAGCATCTCCGGCGTGTCGAAGGGCGGCGCCGGGAAGAACTCCTCAGGGTCCAGCAGCGCCGCCAGCGCCGGGACCCGAGGGTCGAACATCTGGGCCGGGAGGAGCATCTCCTTACGCCGCGACGGCACGAACCGCAGCTTGGACATCGCGGAGGCGAGCATGGGCCGCTCCTCGTCCTCCAGCTCGCACAACTCCCGCAGCGCTCCCTGCAGCGCTCGATGCTGAAGCACCTCTGGCAGCTCTGGCAGCCGGCCGAAGACGTGCTGCTTGTACACCGCCACCTTGCTCGCCGCCTGCACCCCGAGGTGGCTCTGCAGGAGAACCGCCTCGCGCTTGCCGCCCGCCATCAGGAACTCCCGCGTCAGGAGGTTCGCCTCCACCCCGGCGGGCGCGAGGTACCGCTGCTCCGATGCCAGGTCCACGAAGCAGCCATCGTCCTCCTGCTCCGCGCCCCCCACCCCCTCCTTCTCACAACACCACGCACGCCTCTTTCTCACGCCCGGACCCATATCTCCCCTTCAGCACTCCGTCCATGCCTCCTTCGTGCCCCCCAACCTTCACCTCTTTTTGTATTCCTCACATTCATCCCTTGAGGTGTTCTCAGCCTCTCACAATCCACACACCCTGTATCCCTTCTCGGTCACATTACCCGGCCTGCGCATCCCAATATTCCCCAGGTCTGTCCGATGGGCTGTGCTGATTGCATTACGGCATCGAGCGCGGCGGCTCGTGCACAGCTGGATGCGCACGTCCCGCATCTTCGTCGAACCCTTCTATCCGTGTCACATCTCCTCGCTCCTCAAGCCTTTCTATACTTCCAACCTGATCGCCAGCCGGCACGCTTCTCCGTTCCTCTCATCCTCACTCCCTCAGCCCTTTGTGTATGGCTCGCATTCCCGGCCGCTCGCGCCTTGCCACTTCTCTTGCAGACCCCCCTCCTCCGCTGCTCTCCGCACGCGACACGCTCTTCCCAAGGAGACGGGCGATGCTCGGGTGCTCGGGGCCTCGCCTCGCTTGTCTGCTGGAACGAGTCGCCGGTGTGCGCCTCGAAGATTGGCATCCGCCGGAGCACGGTCTTGTGGGTCTCTCCCAGCAGCAGCCGGGGGGCGCCCCCGTCCTCCCCCGCAGCGCCCCCGGCGCCGCCCTCTCCCGTGTTCTCGAACCAGCGCGCCTGGCACAGGAAGGCGCGCAGCTCGCGCCGCTCCGCAGCGGTGCACCCTTGCAGCAGGGCGCCCATGCCTCCCCGCCCCGCCTCCGCACCCTGCAGGGCCTCCAGCACGCCGCCCGCGCTCGCCTGCAGCACGTACTCCCCAAGGCGGGGGTGCCCGACGCCGGCCCGCGGATGCAGCACGTGGCAGCCGGTGCGGCGGAACACGGAGGCCAAGTTCTCGGACCAGCTCCCTTCGTGGTGCAGCACGCGGGCGCGCGGCCACAGCGCGCACATGCGCCCGTCCACCGTTGGCAGCAGCGGCCACGCCCGGAACGCGTCCAGGTCCTCGCACTCCGCCAGCCGCTTCCACAGCAGCCGCATCCAGGTCTGCACTCCGCGCACCACGCCCTCACGCGCTCCGCTGTGCTGATGCTCGGAGGCTGATGCTGAGGCTGATCACTCGGAGGCTGATGCTCGGAGGCTGATGCTCGGGAGGCTGTGCTCGGGAGGCTGATGCTGATGCTCGGAGGCTGATGCTCGGGAGGCTGATGCTCGGAGGCTGATGCTCGGAGGCTGACGCTCGGAGGCTGGCAGCTCGGAGGCTGATAGCGGAGGCTAGCTCGGAGGCTGATGCTCGGAGGCTGATGCTCGGAGGCTGACGCTCGGAGGCTGACGCTCGGAGGCTGATGCTCGGAAGGCTCTTCGCAAGCAGGGGAAGGAAGCAGGTAAGGGCTCTCCGGGAGTCCTCGTGCAGGGGGATGGGGAGGAGGCGAATGAGGAACAACAGGCGGTCTGCGCGCCAGGGCAGCAGCATCCTGTGGCAGTCTCTCGAGGGTGAGGGGTTCCCCGTGCCCTGTGCGCGAAGGGTGGGGAGCTCCAGCCTCCCCCCCAGACATGTCAAGGGTGTGTGGTGGCGGTGGTGGTGGTGGGGGATGAGGGTTCTGAGAAAGCCTCTATGCGAGGGTTGGGGAGTTTGAGGGTCCCTTGGCAGCCTCTCGGCGATCTCACGAGTCCAAGGGCGCGGACTGCTGTATGAGGGAGCCGCGCGAGGCACGCGAGGCGCACCTTGGCTGGGACCTTGGCGGCCGAATCGCCCTCTGGCGGAGGCTCCCATGGCACCTCAGAGAGCCCCTCCCAGGCAGGAGGCAGCAGGGACGGCAGGAGCGACGCGAGGGTTGCAGTGTCAATGGGCTTGATGTTGAGCACCCTGGTGGCTGCAATCGCCTCGATACGCGCGTTCAAGGCGGCATCCATCTGACGGTCCACCACGATCTCAGGCCGGGCCTCCAGGAGCTGCCCCTCCAGCTCTGTAGCAACCAGCAGCAGCTGCCCACGCCCCGCCTGTGCCCACAAGCGCCGATACAACGCAAACCCTCAGATAGGTCATTCTGGAGCGCGCATCTGACGGCCCTCCAGATAAGTGAGGCTAGTATCAGCAGCATCCTGCCACAGCACCCCGTAGCTCCGGGTCCCCCCACTGGCACGGCGGCGCGGTGCAGCCTGCACTTGAAATGACTGAGCGTCAGCGGTGATGGCCGAGGACCTCGCCGCAGCAGCGCGTCTTGTGTGCTGTGTTGCTGCACTACTGCATGCTGATGCGCACAACGCCTTCAACCGACCTTGTCCGAGGACTAAGCCACCCGGTGCCTCCCCATGGCCAAATCCCTTAATCCTATGGCTTTAAACCGCACGGTGCCTCGTCATCGCCAAATGTCCTGATCTCACGGCTTCAAACAGCCTGGTGCCTCCCCCTCGCCAAATGATCCTACGGCTTCGGGTCGCCTGGTGGCTCGCTGCCGTCAAAGGAAGCTGCATCACAGCGAAGAAGATGGAGCTCCATCTGGGGTTTCATAGAAGGGGGGGTATAGCGAACCGACAAAGAAATGACTTTGTGGGGTCTCATGAGGGTCTGGGGTTGGGGAATGAAGCAGGATGGCGCAGAACCGGACTTCCTTGGCGGTGCTGACCATGCTGGCATGCTACGTTTGAGAGGACGACACGTGTGTGCGGCAAAGAGTCACCTTGTCGATTGTGGCGAGGCGCCCAGAGGTGATTGGCACCAGGGGCAGCCCCACCAGCTGTTCCAGGGACGCTTTGTCCGTGTCCACAATGTCGGAGAGGCAGTACTGCAGCAGGCGGAGGGCGTGCGTCTGGGATGCTGTCGTGCCCGGGTGCGGCCCTGGCCGCCCCAGCTGCGTCCTCACCACTCCCGGGGTGAGCCGGCGCACCTCCGGGACGAGGCTCTGAAACAGCTCGCTCAGCGCCTTGGGCATCCCCCGCAGCACCGCCAGGCCCTCCAGCGACATCGCCTCCATCAGCACCTCATCGCCCTCCATCTCCGGGTCCGGGAACACGGCCTTCACCGGCTCCACCCACTTTCCGCCGTCTGTAATCACGCTCCTCCTCCCCCTCTCCCCGCCCCCCCGCCCACCTTCTCGCACACTGCTCTCCGCCCTATCCCGGAGTCCGAATATTGTGACTTATAACTTTTACGAATTCCAGAAATGTCCGGGAAAATGTTATTCGGGATTGATGTTTGCTTTTGCGACTTGTGATTGGCTCACGGAGCCTGTCCAGCTTTCATGTGAGGAGTGCTTCACTCGGAATGCAATACGGCCCTCGCGTGCTATTTTGGAGAAATCTATGAGATGGAATATGCGAGAGATGGATGGATCGACCCTGGCGTCAAGGAACTTTCCGCGGTCGTGATAAGGTGGGCAGGCGCCACACGTCTCTTGCAGATTCATGGCAGGAAAAACTACAACTTGCTCAGACTCTGCCCTCTCCAGGCGTCGCAAGAGTGGGCGTGCCGGCCCGAGCCCCGCGCATTGCAACTGCTGTCTCTTCACCCGCACCGAGCACCATGCCACGTGCCATTTGCCACGTAATCCACCATGTGCCCGGCACATTTTGGACCCCGCTGCCTCCCGGGTATATGCGACGCCACGTTCAGTCGCACATGATGCAGGAGGCTGGAAGCGAGAGAGCACGCAGGCGCGGGCGGGTTGCCTGCGGCGGAGGAGTGGAGGACGGGCAGGTGCGCGAGCGCCGCGAAGAGCACGCGCACGAGGCCGGCCCAGGGCTCCGCAGGGACCGTCTGCGGCCACAGCGCGTAGTACTCCGGGGAGGGCCCGAGCCGCTGCGCGGCCTCCGTGAGCAGGCGGGCGTATGCCCCCGCCACGACGTCCTCTAGCAGGCACTGATTCCAGTCGGAGCGCAGCCGCCCCCCGCCCGCCATGTCCTTTCCGTACCAGATGTCACGCCGGTTCGACGACAGCTCAAAGTACCCGTTGACGTGCACCGGCAGCCCCGTCAGCACCGGCAGCGGCAGAAAGCAGAAGGCCCCTCCGTCCAGTGGGGGTGGAGCCAGGGAGGTCTCCGAAGCCCCCGCCCCGAGGGCATCGTCGTGGAGAAGCGCGGCCACGCCCACCCAGGGTATGAGCCCGCGACCTTCCGCGTGGCCCGCCACCGCCATGTTCACCGCCCGCCTGCCGCCAACCGCGCTGGAGATCAGCCACTTCTGCCTCTGCACCTCCGCAGCGCCGTCTTGCGAGGAAGCCTCCTCGGTCAGGCCGGACTCCAGGCAGACCTCCACCAACCCACACCCCGAAGGCAGCTGGTTGTGGGCCGTGCGCCCGAGGCGCTTCACGAGCTGCTTCTTGTCCACTGGGGCCTTGGGAGTGCCACACACAAACTCCACGGAGCTGGTGCGAGGATCCACCATGCCGTCCTCCGCTGACCCGGCATATGCTGTATATATCTTGCCTGTAGCCACCACCCATCGCCCGCGATCACCACCCAGCGTCCGCATCATCACCGCATCAAGCCCGCAGCAACACCCATTCCCACATCTCCCCGCCCAGAGCCCGCATCGACGCCCATTCCCACATCTACACCAAGAGCCATCGCGCCCATTTCCCTCTCCCCCATGAGCCGCATGGCGCCCATTCCCACATCTCCCCGCCCAAGAGCCCTTTATGACGCCCATTCCCACATCTCCCCGCCCAGAGCCCCGCCTCCGACGCCCATTCCACATCTCCCAGCCCAGAGCCCGCATCGACGCCCATTCCCACATCTCCCCGCCCAGAGCCCGCGGCATCAACGCCAATTCCCATCTCCCCGCCCAGAGCCCGCATCGAGCGCCCATTTCCACATCTCCCACGCCCAGAGCCATGGGCGTCCATTCCATCTCGCCCAGAGCCCGCATCGACGCCCCATTCCCACATCTCCCCGCCCCAGGGAGGCTGTATCAGCGCTTATTCCACACATCTCCCATGGAGCCCCTTGTCCGGCGCCCCATTCCCACATCTCCCGCCCAGAGCCCGCGTGATTGCCCATTCCCACATCTCCCCGCCCAGAGCCCGCATCGACGCCCATTCCCACACACCGCCCATCACGGTGTTGCTGCAGATCGCCGCCCACCATGCTTGTCGCCCTCTCTCACCACGACGGCCGTGTGCAGGTCTGCGGCTGCGCCTCGGTCAGTTGGGCGCACTTGCATATCCAATGCTCCGGTGAACTGAAACTACTTAGAGCCTCAGCCCTATACCTATGCCCTAAAACCCGAAGAGCGCGTTGTGATGGTGCGGAAAGAGGAAGCAGATGGCGGCGGAGGGCGCACGAGGGGAGGCCTCCTGGCCGTCCAGGACGTAGACGCTGATTGTGAGGACGTGCTTGAGAAAGAGGAGGGCCTCGGAGGCGCGCCCGCGGAAACTGTTGAACAGCGACAGCACGTCCTCTTCGGTGTACGCCTCCTTCTTGATATCACTGTGCTCTGCCCGTGCCTGAGATGCGCCCCCCCCTTCTCCAGACCTCATCCTCCCTCCATCTCTACATCATGCGGCTCTCAGCCACGAGCCTCCCCTCCTCAGCCACGAGCCTCCCCTCCGCGGATGCCTGGTTGCAGGAAGCGCGAGCCTCCCCTCCGCGGATGCCTGGTTGCAGGAAGCGCGAGCCTCCCCTCCGCGGATGCCTGGTTGCAGGAAGCGCGAGCCGCTGTCTGCCGAGCATACAAGATGCCAGGTCATGGGTGGTCCACGGGGAGGGGGGGGCGCGGGGGGTGCTGGTGCACACCGGGGAGCGCAGGGGGAAGCGGAAGAGGGTGCCGTCGTAGGGCGTCGCCATACTGCAGCCGAAGTGCAGAAACGGGGTGAACTGGTCGGGGAAGTGGTGCAGCAGATCGGCCGCGACCTTGATCTTCAGCCCGGGCTGAGCAGCGCTGCTCCCCTGGAGGAGCACCCGGGAAGCGCCACGCCGCGCACATCCCAAGACTCACGCCCCTTGCGCCGTCCATTCCAAGCGAGAGTCTCAAGCCATCGTCCTGGCCATGCTGAAAGAATTTTGCCATCAAGCACGAATGGGTCAGATCAAGATCACTGGGAGGTGCTGGATACTGGGGGCGGCTCCAGGGGGGCAGATGTGAGGGACGAATGGACCCCACCGGGAGATGGCTGGCGTGAGGGTCGAAGTACACGAGGTGTTCCCCACTGACAAAGGAAGGCAGGTCGGTGAAATGGTACACGGCATTGAAACCAAGGCCTGTATGTACACCCCCCCTCTCCATGCCACATCCTCCTCACAGGCGGCGGCGTCAGACAACAATCCTCACACGCCCTCAACACAACCCCTTCCAAGCTGCAGCCGCGTCGCACCATGGACCGCAGCGGCGTCGCACCATGGAGGATTGAAGGTGGCCTCACGATGCAGTTCTCTCGCTATAGGAAATGAGGGGGCATCTAATACACATCACACAGTGCACAGTGGGTTGGGCCGCTTCCTGTCATATGCAACGACCGGCGAATCCAGATTCCGCACCGATGATGTGCTCTGCGCTGCCTACATGGAGGTGGTGCGGCAGTGTCCGCGGCGCCGCAGGGCTGTGTGGCCTGGGGAACCTTGGGCCCCCTCTAAGCGGGTCGGCACAGCCTACAAGAAAGAGTTGGTCACGGCGCATGGCCGCCACTGCAGAAAGTGTGCTTGGCGTTACCGAAGCGGCCGATAGTCGCCGGCTTCTCCACCTTGCTGTCTTGGCCGATGCGGGAGATTGCCTGCGTCGCCAGCGGCGCGTCAGCACGGAGCTCTCGACAAGCAGGAGCAAAGTGAAAGCGCTCGGCCTAAATGGCGGGGCTCCATGCCGTGGCTCTCTGTTCCGCCCCCTCGCCCTCCTCCTGCGGCGCGCGCGCATGCGGAAATACCTGCAGATCTGCGGCGCTGAACACGGAGTTGTTGTAGCACACCAGGGCCGGGCCCTGCCAGTCAGCCATGCGAGGCCCGAGCACCGACGACGTGCCGTACTGCGTGCGGTCCAACATCAATGACACCTCCGTCGCCCCGGCGTCGTCCGCGTTCTGCCAGGTCAAACCGGCGCCACAAACCGCTCTCAAAACGCATGAGCGCGATACGTGACCACATCACATCGGAAGCTTTCGGAACCTCTGAGATCTGCAAGCACACGCACGCAGGCCGCTCCCATTCGCCATGCTCTGACACAGCCGAGGGAGCTCGGACCATTCACAGCAATTCAGAGGGAGATCCAACCCAGCGGCCAGGGTCGAACGGCCGCGATCGAGCGCTCGGAATCCGGCCACTGTATCACTGGCTTACGAGCCGGCAGAAATTGGCAGTCGTCTCGGAGCTCTGGCTGCTCCGGAGAGGGACTCTGGGAATCGCCACTAGCAGGCGCGGCCATGGACCGTGCACGCTGCGGCGGTACCTGAAGCAGCTCGTACAAAATGCCAGGGCCGTCAGCGTAGGCATCGATGATGTGCTTGAGACGCGTCGTGAGCGCCTCGTGCTGCCCGAACGCCTCCACGGCGGTGTGCGAGGCCATCACACCAATCTCCATCGCATCCGCGTTTTGCGCAAGCATCAGCCGCCGCAACGACCGCACCCCAACACGCTCCGACACCTGCGTCCCTCACATCGCGCCCGCCGTGTTCACACCGAGGCCTCTGGCGCGCGCAGGGCAAAGAGCTCCGGGGCATTCGGACAGTGGGCAAACATAAACCACCATGCCTTTCATCAACGATGCGTTCTGCGGGATCATCGCGAGCAGCGGTCGATGTGCCACGTGTCGCCCTTTTGGACCTCGCATCCGCTCGAAGGCCTCGCGGAGCAGACCGGGGGTGTTGAGGGGCGCCCGTTGGGCTGCGCCCCCGCGAGCAGCCGCATGGAAGCCGCTCGGAGGGTTCCCAGCGCACCTCGTGGGAGAGCTTGGGGTGCACGAAGCGGTGCGCCGCGGTGGTGCCGCCAATCCAGGGCGCATCGTTGAACACGAGATCCGCGGCTTTCGCCAGCAGCCCCTGCATCGTCCATATACACCCCCCCCGTCCACCCCCATCCGCCGGCCTCTTGAAAGGCTTTGCACCTTTGGAGCCGCCCCGAGCTCCATGAACGTGCGAGGCGTGTCTGCTGGATGCGCTCTACATGTTCGCCATGCGCAGACGCTGGATGCGCAGGATCCTAGCAGGCACACCGGCCACGCCTCTCCTGTGACGTTCTGACCACGGTATTTCCTGAAATCTCAGTGGTCAGGGGGAGGGACTCAGCCCGCGCGCGTGCGTGGCGTCCTGGGGAAGCGCCCCACCTTGGAGTCCACCACGAAGATCGTCCCGGCGCATCCGGGGAGGTCAGCCAACTCCTGCACCGTCCACAATGCCAGGGGCAGCTGCTGCGCATCTAGCGCCCGCTGCCCGTCATCGCAGTCGCTGTGCATCCGCGTGAGCAGCCCCACGTAGTCCTCGGAGGAGAACGCCTGCTCCACCCGCGCAGCGCCTCAGATGTCAGTCCCCTTCATCTCACTTGAGCGGGCGCGCGTGGACAGAGGATGCACCTTCAAGGCGCGCAAGCGCCCACAATGAGGGCATATCCAGACAGGGTACGCACACAGGCAAGGGAGGGGCATGCAGAGAGGAACTCAAAGGGGACAGGGGGGGGTTGGGGGTGTTGAGAGCCTCGAAAGGAGGCAGGGGCGTGCAGAGAGGAACTCAAAAGGGGCAGGGGGGCGTGCAGAGAGGAAGCTAAAGGGGGCACCTGACGGACCCCCAGGCGGGTGAGCACGTCCCGAAAGCATGCGAGGTCCGAGGGCATGACGTGGAGGTACGGCGCGAGGTTAAGGGGTCCGTCGAAGGCCACCGACGCGGGCTCGGTGAAGCCGGCGCCCACCCAGACCCAGCAGGAGGCCTCGAGGATGGTGGTGATGACCTCCCACTCGTCCGCACCCACGAGCTCCGCGAGATGCCCGTAGATGCGCGGCACCACCGCCGCCAGCTGCTGCGCCAGGGCCGTGCTGCTCACGTGCCTGTGCAGCTTTCCAAGTTCCTGCGCGCGCCGCTCCACGCCCGCGCTGCAGCTCAGCACCCCCTCCGCAAGGACAGCGCGCAGAGCCTGCGGCGCCTACGCACAGCTGATGTGCTGGCCTCGTCAGGTGAACGAGCTCGGCGCGCAACAGTAAGGCCCTCGGCAGGAACGTGCACCGCGCAACAGCGTGGCGCGGTCCCACACCGAGCTGCACCTGGCGCGGGCAAGCGTGGCGCGGTCTGACAGGTCAGGGTTTGCGGAGGTTGGGTGATTTGCCCGGATGTTGAGCGGCGCGCACCAGAAGCTGCGCAGCAAGAACGCTGCCAGTCGGGCGCCCTTCCCACCCTAACGCCTCTGCCAACGCCGTGGAGCGACACTCGCCATCCAGGATGCGCATGCATGACGACACGAGCCACATGTCGCCCTGCCCGAACCACACATCGCCCCTCAGCGCCTTACCCCCTTCCTGGTCAGTCCACCGCATCAGTCCAGACAGAATACTTAGCACCCTTTCACCGCATCCCCGAGCATGCTGGCTGAAATTACCACTGCGGAACGTCCACAATGCGCCAGCCGAGGACACTGACTGCATGCAGCAGCCCGCCCGCGCATCGCAACTGCCGGGGAACATCTCTAATCGGAGGCGCCGTGAGCAGTATGCTCGAAGGGTGCGCCGTCTGAAGTCGGCCGGGCGGGCTTCAAGCGGGGTGCTCCGTGGCGCACCTGGGGCCGGACAACCCGTGGCGGCGCGACATGGGTGACAGTGCCCGGCCAAGGGAGGCCCTCCACCGGGGGCGCACTCAGCACCGGGCACCAAGCCACATTCTGCAGCTGCCGAAGCACGCGGTCGCGATCCTCCATCTGCTTCTGCTGGTCCTCTATGCCTAGGTAGCTACCCATCTGCTCCCGCTCACAGCCCAGCCCGGCGTACCCAAGTGATCCCTCGCCGCTGCCGCCCACGAATAGCGGGCGCATTATCGAGCAGAGCCCATCATCATGCCCATCGGCGAAGCGAGCACCCGAGGCTCGCTTCGCAAAGCACCGAGGCCCTCCAGCCGGTGCGCAGGAGCCACATCCCTGCACCCCCTCCTCCTGTGGCGACGACTAGCAGTGCGTCGTCGCCGCACTGCTGCAGGACGGTGCCATGTGCAGACGTGGCTGCGAGAGGGGTCTTCACCTTGGAGAACATCCGATCAAAGCCCGTGGTGTCCTGGCTGAGGCCGAGCAGCTTCCCGCTGTCCACCTGCCCCTCAGCCACGCGCGCAGCCACAACGCTCACACTGAGCCTCTGAGAGCGCCGTAGGAAACATGGGGATGGGTGCGGAGTGAGGCTCGCGTGATTGGGCGGAACGTGGGTGTGCAGTCAGCAGCAGCCCTGCTGGAGGGATCGAGCAGCACGGATGAAGGGGGCGGGCTCACAACAGGCGACGCAATCTAGGCATCTCCCAACACTGTGAAAAGCCGATGAAGCATCCCCTCGCGCAGGAGCCATATAGCATACAGAGCGCTTCCGCAAGCGGTCGCCTGTGGTTGTTTCGGCAGCATGGACGCGTGAGAACCGAGTGGCCTGGATTCGCCCGGTTGAAACCGGACAGGTGATACACCACAAGCTGCTGAAGCGCAGCGAGCGACGCGCGCATATGCTGTCATAGCAACGCGTGCATATGCTGGCATAGCCGTTCTTAGGCCCGGCCGCGGCCGCTTCCCCCCCCACTGCAGCGGCAACGCCAGCGTCACGGCCGTTACCAAACTGCAGGCGAGGAGATATGTGAAGGGGGGGCTGGAGAGGAGCCATGCTCTCACAGCTTACCCCGGTTGCGGCATGAGGAGCTCTCTGGCGATGCGGCACTGGTGGGCGTGCTCAATGCGGTGCAGGGCGGCGGGCGCACCTCGAGGTAGCGAAGCAGCAGATGGCCGCGCAGCTTCGCCTCCTGCGGGTCGTCGGCCACGAGGTGCTCCACCATGCGGGCGCTCTCCAGCAGCACCTGGTGGGTCACCGCGTTCTTGAGGCCAACGCTGAGCAGCCCACCCAGCGCCTCTGGGGTGTCATACGGCGCGCCGGGGAAATGTGTGGTGAACTCCAACAGCGACACTAGCTCGGCCACTCTCGGGTCATACAGCTGCGACGGAGCCTGCTCGAGGCCTCAGCCCACCATTCCCACACACCCAGGGGAGTGAGGCCGGACAAGCGAGGTTTCCCTGAACCATCCCCCCCGCCGGAGGACGTAGGTATATATATATATATATATATGTTCCGGCATGAGCGCGCCGCTGGCATTTGCACATTCCAAAAGCAGCCAAATAGCCCATGATACCGAGGCGCGTGTAATGAAACACATCAGGGTTACAACACTTAGTATAGTGGGCCGGTTGGATGCTTGTAGAATGCTCAATTTACTACTGTCAGCCCGCTTGTGCCAACAACGGCTGGCATATGCCAGCGGAGCGCTCATGGCGTAATGCAGCGCAGATGAGGGTCTAGCACAGATGAGGGTGGCCCTCATATGCGCCAGCGCGCCGGAGGTGCATCGCCAAAGACCGTTACTATAAATGAATACATACTATAGGATTCTTGGAGAGCACAGTGCTAGGATTGCATGCATTCTTCACACTTGCTTTCCAAGAGCATTGCTCATTTATTAGAGTGCTAGTCAAGAACTCTGTTTCATGGTTGTACTTCCTTAGCCCTGATGTCCAATATAGCTAGAAGGCAATCCTATAATATGTATTCATTTATAGTAACGGTCTTTGGCGATGCACTCCCATGTGCTAGACCCTCATCTGCGCTGCAACATATATGAGTAATTATATTCATTTACAGGTGGCAGTACACACACTCTAATTTTCGGGTGTTAGGGTTTAGACCTGAACCGCTACAGAGCTGTGATAATTGTTCCTCAAAAAGTGATGATAATATAGAACAAAATTCGGTTTATCAATGGAACATCAATTGGAGTATATTCATGTTCCACTCATAAACACCAAGCCAGATAATGTTTAGGACTATTAAGAAATGGATAAGAGTGGAACACCAATGCAGGGAGAAAAGTTTGGAGGCAAATGCATCTCAGAAAGGCAGGGTGGCAGCGAGAATGCAAAAGGTTAGTCGGCTATTGTAGTGCAGGCAATGTGACTCCATTGTAATGATTATGATCGACAGTTTCAGGACTCTGATCAGAGACCACAGACTGGAAAAGGCACTGTTGGCTGAAAAGTCAATGAAGCTATATTCTAAATGAAAACAGTGCTACCTTAAAACTGCTCAGCTTTCACCCGAATGACAGACTCCACCACGATGACATCAACATGAATATACTCCAATTGATGTTCCATTGATAAACAGACTGTTCTATACCGTCATCATGTTTTGTGGAACGAATATCACAGTTGTGTATGAGCGGTCCACGTCTAAACTCATGGTCATGGAGTAACATGGTCATGGAGTAACAAACATGGAGTATTCCCGAAAAAACGTCTGGGACTTTGACCCGGAGTCGTTTACAAAGACCTTTGCAACCGCCAAGTGGGTGATCTCATCAAGGGTAAGGTTCTCATCCAAGATGTTAGCATTGTGGCTAAGAAACATGTCGTCACCCGCTTCGACATGTTTCTGTCGCGATTGGCAGCCATGCGCAAAAGCGTGCGTGTAGAAAGCATGACGGCCATGGCCGTCTACGCAGACGTACTTGTATCGCATCCTACGCTTCTTCCAGTGGTGGGGCGACCTTCATCATGATATGAGGCCCGTCTATAGCCGTCTCGCCTTCGAACACAGGCAAGGGCCTCCAATCGTCCAGCAACCCGCCTTTGCGTGCGATTAAAGCTACCTTTTCCATAACGACAAATGCGTCAAGCTGAACGGGTACCTTCGTGAACATGTCGATGCCTACGTCCTGCGCAATACCCGACGGCTGTATCTGTATGATGCTCTCGCGATATTTAAACACCCGGAGGTGCTCAATCAAAACAGCTGCCAGTCCAGAGTAAGCGGGATGGACCTCCATATTCAGCGAGAACTGCGGCTTGCCCGAGGGCACCACGGTGCGAGAGTCGATGCGTGATACGGGGGGGCACTCATCCAGCTTAAGCTTGAGCTCGTACAACTCTGGACTGGCAGCTGTTTTGATTAAGCACCTCCGGGTGTTTAAATATCGTGAGAGCATCATACAGATACAGCCGTCGGCTATTGCGCAGGACGTAGGCATCGACATGTTCACGAAGGTACCCGTTCAGCTTGACGCATCTGTCGTTATGGAAAAGGTAGCCGGCTCAATCGCACGCAAAGGCGGGTTGCTGGCCAACTGGAGGCCCTTGCCTGTGTTCGAAGGCGAGACGGCTATAGACGGGCCTCATATCATGATGAAGGTCGCCCCACCACCGGAAGAAGCGTAGGATGCATGTTCCGCTGTGGATGTTAGACTCCCAGTGGTGAATATGTATTTTGGTAACGAATTAGCTAGGAAAAAAAACAGTACATATTTTAATAAATATTAGTTGCTCATGTCTTGACTTAAACCTGTAAGATGTAATTTGCCTGTGATTTGTTCTGAAAAATAGTTTGTTGCTTTACAGTTACAAGTACGTCTGCGTAGACGGCCATGGCCGTCATGCTTTATTGCGCATGGCTGCCAATCGCGACAGAAACATCTCGAAGCGGGTGACGACATGTTTCTTAGCCACAATGCTAACATCTTGGATGAGAACCTTACCCTTGATGAGATCACCCACTTGGCGGTTGCAAAGATCTCTGTAAACGACTCCGGGTCAAAGACCCGGATGTGAGAGAGAGAGAGAGCGCGGGACCACGGCGCCATGCTCGGCGCTGCATGCCGGTAGCAAGAACTCGGTATGTGAAGTGCGTGTCCGTTGGGCGACCCAATGAAAATACTGCGCATAGGCACGAGTCCTGCACACAAGGGAGGGGGCGAGGGGGGCTTGCAAAAGGACCTGCAGACCGCCTGCTGGGGTCGGGACAAAGCGTAGCTGGGACACAGCTGCCTGCATCGTTCGGTCCTGCGCCTGCAGCGCCGGCAGATCGCGCAGCACCGCCTGCATCGTGCGGTTGCGCAGCTCCACCTCCATCCCTTCCACATGCTGGAATACGTACCGCTTCAAAAAATCCACCTGCGCCACGCAGCATCGCATCTATCTTTTGAGCCACCCCGTCCGGAGCCCAGCAACGCACAGGGTTAAGTCATCAGTCGGAAGCTTCGACCAGACACAGCTCTATGTCCCTGTCTATAACGTTGCCCGTGCCTACAATAAGCCGTTGCCCCTGCCTACAATAAGCCGCTGCCCCTGCTCACAGCCCATTTTCAACTCTGTGCGCCGCAGGGAGGCTGTAAGGGTCTCACCCGGCTCAGCAGCGGCACTCCCAGAAATTGGGACATCAGCTCGCCTTGCCGCACATTGTCAGCCCGCAGAAATCGGTCCGATAACAGCACCTCCTCCGTCTCCGCCGGCGGCAGCATGCGCGCCGGCTGGCTGTCGTCATGCAGGCCGACAAACCGCGGCTCGACGTCACCGTTGCCTTCCGCTGGCGCACTGCCGCCGCCATACGTCTCAAAAACCGCGAGGTGCCGCATCACGTCGCACTGCTCGGAGGACAGTGCCTCGGGTCCCTCGAACCACCGCAGCTGGCACAGAAAGGCACGCAGTGCCCGGCGCTCCGCGACCGTGGCGGTCACCAACAGCAAGGGCACACCGGCCAAGCCCCCCACCGCCACGTTGCGCAGCGCAGCGAGCAGGCCGCCCGCGGTGGCCGCGTGGACGTAGGCCCCCAGCGCCGGATGCTCCGCCCAGGTCATGGCCCCGCTGACCACCAGGCAACCCGCCTGCGCCCCCACGCCTCCTACCTTCCCCTCAGCCCTCCGCACCATTTGCTTCATGTCACATCCTCACAACCAGGAGCAGCTGCTGCAGCGGCGCCTGCACAGGAGCACCTCGCACGCGCTTCGATACAGCACCCGGCAAAGCACTGTGGATAATTTCTCTGCATCCGGCCTCCTTGCTCACGGGCTCAGCGCATGTCGCAGGCCTCCGTCGCGCACCTCTCTGCCGTGCCGAGGCAGAACGGGGAGGGGTTACTGAGGTCGGCCTCAGGCAGTGAGTGGCACTGGCGGAGGCTGATCGCCGCGGTGCACTCCTCTGCCACGCACCTTGTGTATCGCTGCGCGAAGCTCAGGGGTCCACCAGGGCGCGTCTCGCAGCACCCGCGAGCCCGCAGCGCACCGGCGAGCCATGCGGTATAGCGTGCCCGTGGAGGTGGGCAGCAGTGGCCAGTCCTCGAAAAACCTCAAGTCCGTGCACTCTTGCAGCCGCTGCCACAACGCCCTCAGGAGCGCTTCCCCGGGCATTGCCCCTGCGGAGGCCGCACACGTGGGATGGCCAGCTCAGCACTTGGATGTTCGGCCGCTTCATCGGGCATGGCACGCTGCAAGGCCGCAAGTCCGTGGCGCTGCGCAATGTGCGCGCCTCTCGAGGACACGGGGGCAGGTGCCCCTGGCATTGCTTTCAGAGAGGGGGGAGAAGACACCACCCCCTGATGAACTGTCAGGCAGCAGCCACTCAGGCCTTTCTCTCCGGCGTGCGCCTGCGTTCATTGGCTACTGGTTTTGCTCCTGCACTGCCTGAAGTGGCTGATCGCAACCCTCTCCTCAGGCCTGGATGTCAGCTCTCAGCGCGACTCTAAACTGAGTCGTTACCATAACCCTCTTCTCAGGCTTGGATGTCAGCTCCCAGCTGAGCTCAAACTGAGACGTTACATAACCTCTTCTCAGGCCTGGATGTCAGCTCTCAGCGACTCTGACTGAGTCGTTACAGCCTCTTCTCAGGCTTGGATGTCGGCTCCCAGCGCGACTCAAACTGAGCTGCAACCCTCTTCTCAGGCCTGATGCTCAGCTCCAGCGCGACTCTAAACTGAGCCGTTACCATGACCCTCTTCTCAGGCCTGGATGTCAGCTCCCAGTAGCGACTCTAAACTGAGCCGTTACCACAACCCTCTTCTAAGGCCTGATGTCGCTCTCAGCGCGACTCTAACTGAGCCGTTCACCACACCCTCTTCTAAGGCCTGGATGTCAGCTCTCAGCGCGACTCTAAACTGAGCCGTTACCACAACCCTCTTCTAAGGCCTGGATGTCAGCTCTCAGCACGACTCTAAACTGAGCCGTTACCATAACCCTCTTCTCAACCCTAAATTTCAGCTTTCTTACCCAAATCTCAAGAAGCGCCAAGGGCGGGGTCACAACCCTCACCATGACAGGATTGCCTGGGCCACACACGCCCTGCATGCGCCCAGGACCCGCCAAGAGACTGTGGCCTTGACTGCAAAGCCTGGGTGCGGGGCGCTCTGGTGAGCCGCTGTGGCCTTGGCGCCCTTCCTGCAAGAGGCATGCGCACACCTGTTGCCTCCGAGGCACCACCCGTCCACGGCACCTCCTCCTGCCCCCGCCACTGCTTCGGCAGTACCTCCCCCAGAAGCTCTGCCAGCGCCTTCGACTCGAGCTTCCGCACATTCAGATGTTGCGCTTCTGCAAGGCTCGCCAGCCGGGGGCCGAGGACCTCCCCCACGTCACGGTCCACCACACGGTGCGCTGCCGTACGCGGCGCCTCCGCCTCCACCTCCGCCCCGCCCTCCCCTCTGGGCACCAGCACCCTCTCCTCGAGCTCGGTCGTAAGGTAGAAGCACTGCACCCCCTCGTGGCCCTCCGTGCCCGCCGGCGCAAACATCCCGAAGCTCCTGTGGCCGCCGCGCACACACTCTCCCACCATCAGGTCCGCCATGTCCAGAGCCTCGGCAGCAGCTCCTCACATCAGAATCATGGCGCTTCCAGTGAGCCGGGCTTGGGAGTCCCGGGATTGCCGAGAGACTTGGCCGCCACAAGTCCCCACGGGTGGCCCCCTTCCAGTGAGCCGGGCTTGGGAGTCCCGTGATTGCCGAGAGACTTGGCCGCCACAAGTCCCCACGGGTGGGCCCCTTCCACTCATTCGATAATGCAGTATGGTGATTCCGGGGGCAGTGTAGGCTCAGTTGCAAGATGCCCCGATTGCATTAAAATCCGAACACGTGGCGCCCCCATCCCATGACGCCCCGATCATATGATGCCCTCATCCCATGACGCCTTGATCACATCACCACCCAGTCACATGACGCCCCCATCCCATGACGCCCCCATCATATGATGCCCCCATTGCATGACGCCCCATGCATGAGGCCTAGATTGCATGCCGCCCCGATTGAACGACACTCCAATCGCACGATGATAAAGTTGCATTACGATCGGTCGCTTCGCATCTTGCTTGCACACCACCGCACGATGATAAAGTTGCATTACGATCGGTCGCTTCGCATCTTGCTTGCACACCACCGCACGATGATAAAGTTGCATTACGATCGGTCGCTTCGCATCTTGCTTGCACACCACCGCACGATGATAAAGTTGCATTACGATCGGTCGCTTCGCATCTTGCTTGCACACCACCGCACGATGATAAAGTTGCATTACGATCGGTCGCTTCGCATCTTGCTTGCACACCACCGCACGATGATAAAGTTGCATTACGATCGGTCGCTTCGCATCTTGCTTGCACACCACCGCAAATGCATGACGGCCCAATCACTCGACGCCCCCATTGCATGACGCCTCGATGGCATCGCCACCCAATCACTTGACGCCCCGATTTCATGACCCTGAGCGCGTGACGCCCGAACCGCATGACGACACGATTGCATAACACCCTGATTGCAGGGTGACTCGTTAGCATGATGCCTTGATTGCATGACGCCTCGATTCCATGATTTCCCAATTGTATGGCGCGCCAATCGCACAACGCCCGATCATATGACGCCCTGATTGCATGACTTCCCAATCGCAGCACGCCCCAATCACGTGACGCCTTGATTGCATGACTTCCCAATCACATGACACCCCGATCACGTGACGCCTGATTGCATTACTTCCCAATCGCATGACGCCCCCAATCACGTGACGCCTTGATTGCATGACTTCCCACCGCATGATGCCCCAATCACGTGACGCCCTGATTGCATAACTTCCCAATCGCATGACGCCCAATCACGTGACGCCCTGATTGCATGACTTCCCAATCGCATGACGCCCCAATCACGTGACGCCTTGATTGCATGACTTCCCAATCGCATGTCGCCCCGATCGCGTGACGCCTCCATCGCATGCAATCTTATGCATGCACCTGTCACCAAGCAGCAAGACGGGAAGTCCAATACACGGACCCCTCGGGGATGCACCTGTCAGCAAGTGGCAGGAGGGGAACGCCCGCAAGCATCTGGGCCATGTCCCGGTCGTCGTCGATGATGTCCTCCAGACAGTACTCGAGCAACCGGAGCCCGGCTGCCCGGTTTTGCCGATACGCGTGGACGCGTGCGCGCCGCAGCCACACGCGCGCATAATCTGGGCAGATGTAGGATGGCACCGGCACCGCCAGCTGTTGCAGCAGGCTGCACAGGTGCGGCGGCGTGTCGGTGATCTGCATGCCCTCGCCCAGCAGCGCCGCCCGCAGTTCCACATCCTTGGCAACCGCCGCGTCTGGGTAGATTGCCTGCCCGTCCCATACCCCTCCATCGCATCGCCCTTACCCTCTCACACCGCGTTGCGTCTCCACCGGATCTAATGGACTGCCTGAACATCATCGCTAGGCATGACGATTGATTGGGTGGCACGCCAGCTGAGAGCTCTCAGGGCACCGTGGTGAGGGGCGAGGGGGATTGAATATAAGTAGCAGGTCACCCGCATGCTTACGTGACGGCACAAGACAGTTAAGGTGAGGTGGGGGGAGGGAGCATTCCGAGAGGGGGTGGCAGCTTCAAACGGGTTTGGTGCAGAATGCATGGCAGACACTAGTGCCACACGAAGGGCTCCATTGTCTGAGCGGACATCATATGGCAGTCGAGCTATGTGAGGGGAGATGGCATGGGAGATGCAAGCATAAATTAGCAGAGGCACAACGTTATACGTGTAGACCCATCAGAGGCGCACCTTCAAGGGTGTACGCCAATCAGAAGCGAGCATTCATGGGTGCACACCAATCAGAGGCGCACCTTCAAGTGTGTACGCCAATCAGAAGCGCACATTCATGGGTGCACACCAATCAGAGGCACACCTTCAAGTGTGTACACCAATCAGAGGCGAACAATCATGGATGCAGACCAATCAGAGGCACCTTTATGGGCGCAGACCAATCAGAAGCGCACCTTCATGGGTGTACACCAATCAGAGGCACGCCTTCAAGTGTGTACACCAATCAGAGGCGAACAATCATGGATGCACACCAATCAGAGGCACCTTTATGGGCGCACACCAATCAGAAGGGAACAATCATGGGTGCACACCAATCAGAGGCGCACCTTCAAGGGTGTACACCAATCAGAAGCGCACATTCATGGGTGCACACCAATCAGAGGCACACCTTCAAGTGTGTACGCCAATCAGAGGCGAGCAATCATGGATGCAGACCAATCAGAGGCACCTTTATGGGCGCAGACCAATCAGAAGCGCACCTTCATGGGTGTAAGCCATGCTCCCCCTGCGGCGGAGGAGTGGAGGACGGGCAGGTGCGCGAGCGCCGCGAAGAGCACGCGCACGAGGCCAGCCCAGGGCTCCGCAGGGACCGTCTGCGGCCACAGCGCGTAGTACTCCGGGGAGGGCCCGAGCCGCTGCGCGGCCTCCGTGAGCAGGCGGGCGTATGCCCCCGCCACGACGTCCTCTAGCAGGCACTGATTCCAGTCGGAGCGCAGCCGCCCCCCGCCCGCCATGTCCTTCCCGTACCAGATGTCACGCCGGTTCGACGACAGCTCAAAGTACCCGTTGACGTGCACCGGCAGCCCCGTCAGCACCGGCAGCGGCAGAAAGCAAAAGGCCCGCGCAGCCTCCCGTTCCTGCGCCGGCACCGGCAGTCCTCAATAAGGTGGTTCCAGAGAACGTCACAGCAAATCAGCATGACAGCATGAGAACCAGGTAGCAGCACTGGATCCCCCTGTCAGTCGTACACCCTTTCCAAACCACAGCCCGGGCAGGCTCAGCCAGCGAGGAACAGCCCGGGCAGGCTCAGCCAGCGAGGAAAAGCCTGCTGAAACAGGGCGTGTGTGACCCGCACCGCATACGGGGTGGTGAGATCCACGGCTATGCTGGTCCAGGGCATGAGCTTCATGCCAAACTTGCTGGCGCCGATTTTAACCAGTGAGGCGCACTTTTCCGAGCGCCCCATCGCCTGCACCATCAGATACTGCTGCTCGCGCGCAGATGCCAGCCCGTCCACTTCCCGATGCCGGGAGATGGTCAGAGTGAACGCATTCATGCCATCCGGGCCGAGCGCTTGTGCGCCACCTGGCAACGGCATAGGCCCAGGAGCGCCGCTCAGCAACAAAGCAGTCGCCAGCTCGAAGCCTCCAATTCGGGCGTCGCGCACATCGCAAGCCGTTGCTATCTCCCCTCCCAGCGAGCAACGGACAGAAATACAAGGCGTGATCGGCGGAGGAGGCGCTGCGCCAGCGCCGGGAGAAAAAGGCGCTGTGGAAGGACAGCACATACGGAGACCTGCGGCAGCTGCCCGAGTGAAGGCAGCACGGTGGTGGCGAAGGGTCTCGTCACAGTTCGTCAACTGAGAGGTGAAGATGCGTTGGGGAGCGTTCTGGCCGGGAAGCCACTCGTACACCTGCACAAGAGTTGCGGGCCTCCAGGGTGAGTCACCAGAGGCTGACGCGTCCTCAGACCTGCAACCAGGCGGATGTGCACAAGCTGCTGGAGTCCCCTGAGGCCTCGACCTCCTATCAGGTACGTACAACGTACGTGGAAGTGAACCACGGTGATGTTTTGAGTCGGGTGGCGCCAGGCGGGTTCAGGGCTGGCTCCCCCAGTGCTCCGCCTCACAGTCCCTCAGACGGTTCTCAGTTCACCTCGGGCAGCCGAGACGAGTCCGCATAGCGGAGGCCAGCTCACCTCGATGCTGCTCACATGCTTCAGGAACAGCATGTCCAGCACAGCCTCCTCCTCAAACTCACGCAGCAGCTCTCGCATGGATGTAGGCGTGTACGACTGCATCGCAATAACAGGTGTCAGCAGCAACGTGTCAGCTGAGCAACCCTGCTGAAACCGTACCTCTGCCCGCTTGCTCGAGCCACGGAACAGATACGCACCTGCTTCGAAAGTTTGCTGGTGCTGGCCTGAGCTGCCGTTCTCAGGGGAAATCTGAAGAGGGTCCCTTGAAAGCGGTTCTGCACGTTGTCGGGGCGGCCCAGAGTATCAGTCACCGCCAAGCGTCTCTGCGCGCGGGCGGGGCGGTAATACCAGTCCTTGCTACGTTTGCAGAGCGGAACAGATGCCAATATCGAGGGATAGGGCGGAAAGCGCGCGCTTCCCGAGTTGCCACCCATAGCAGAGGAAAAGCCTCGAGCAGAACGTGAGTAGTCCTAGGCTGGAAACACCATATAAGTGCAGCAGGTTTGGCGGAAGGGGAAACATTCAGGCAGGTACAAGAAGCAAAACCGCCCTGCACATCACCTTCATGTCGTTCCCGAACATACAATACGGTGAAAACTGGTCGGGGTATTGGTCCCCGAGTGGGTGCTGCACGAAGTTGATGCGTTTCCCTGCAGAAAGGGAGCGCACGCTCAGAAATCTGGCAAGCCTCAGCGGAGTGCTGATGTTGATTAACAAATAGATTGGGCACTTGGGTAGTTCATTAGTGCGGCGTGCACGTACCTGGGTCGGAGGAGCTGACCCTAGGCAAGAACTGCGGCATACACGAAGCGACGGTCAGTGCCAAAGGAGCGTGGGCAGCGAGGAGCGTCGAGGAACAGAAGTCATCAATGCTCGAGTGTACCTGACAGTGAGGATCGAAAAATATAATGTTTTCTCCGCTGACGAAAGACGGTACATCAGTTAGGTGGTACACGCAGTTGAAGCCGACCCTGCACGGCAAAAGGCGAGGAGGAGGAAAAGTCAGCAAGTGAGAATCACCGGTGAGAGGTCAACAGGTTCACAAGCGAGAAACACGCTTCTGCCGTAGTGTGTGTAACTTAAGGATCTTGAAAGTACTCGCGACAACGTGAGAGGGTAATCTGTGGCATGCGGGGATATATGTATAGACATCGGAAGACTCGTACCCGAAACGCCCTGTCTTTCCCACTTGCCCGCGCTTGCAGCTGTCACCGATACGACTGATCGATTCAAAGTCTGCTTCAGTAAACACGCCATCGTTGTAAGCAAAGAGGGCCGGTCCTTGAAAGTCTTTCAAAGTCGAGTAGGCCAACTTGTCTGTGCCATGATCTCTGCAGTCAAGGCATAGCTTGATATTGCGCGCCGCGGCATCGTCCTGCAAACACTCGGTAAGTCTTAGCTCTCGCCGCGTATGATATATTCCGAAGATAGGCAAAATGACCATGTATGTACCGCGTTCTGAATCAGCTCCTTCAGAATACTCGTCCCTTCGGGGTAGTTCTGTAAAATCTCGCGAATACGCGTGGTCAAGTCCACTTTCTGACCAAAAGCTGTCTCTCCCTCTACAAAGTTGTCCATCAAATCGTATTTTTAGACCCAAATTAGTGTTCCGAATTCGTGTCACCGATTACTCGTGTGCATCCTGGCAGCTCAGCTGGCGATCGGTCCAAAGAAACGATGAAGACATCTCCAGTCTGGGTATGTCACCCAACAAAACAGCTATGAACAACGGTATTCGGTCACCCAAGACGTTGAAAATGTTGTATGGCTACTTTCTTCAAAATCTCAAAACTCTCCAATGCAAGAACGCAATCCAAATGTAATAACAAATACGGAGTTAAGGACTTCAAGCTTGCAGCTTGTACAGTAGTTCCACACGAGACGAGACACGAGAGCGAGAGCTGACGAACCTGACGCTGATCGTGATGATCCCATCGCATGATGAGATCGGAGCTTCCCGCGAGTTCACAATTGTAACTGTATCGCTCACGATAATTTCGGTTATTCAGAACTGAGAAATCGAGCAGGCGCGAGTTTTGTCGCCCGGGAGCGGGAGAGGGCCCGATCGGGAATACGACACACCTCGGGTGGCGTCGACGCCGCTCGGTGGCGTCCCGATCGGGGTGTCACGGGAGTATCAGTTGCGGACGCCAGCGCCAGCGCCATGGCGCATCAGTCGAGTGTGACACCCTCGCCTGTGACTCTTGAGTCGATATTGTCGGAGGTTTTATGGTTCCGAGAAAAAGAAACTAACACCACACCCACAGGAGGTTTCGACAGGACTTAAATTAAAACCCAGGTTACAGCGCTCTAAGGAGTGCAAAATAATACGAATATCTACAGTGGATATACTGGACGCAGAGAAACGCGTGCGCAGATGACGTGCGGGTTATGCATATCCATCAGTGCACGCTCAAAGGTACCTTTGAAGCGATACAACATTCTCACGGCTGCTCTGTATCCATCTTCAAGCGAATTATCACATGAAGTTTCTGAGGATGGCGAAATATCAAAAAATACGCAAAAGAAGATTTCAAATTTGACAGAGTATGCCTCATCGAACCCTCATCGAATTCCGAAAATTGCGAGAAGGCTCGAGCGTCGTGCGGTCCGTGAGCTGAACGCAAAATGTTATGGGAATGTTCACATCGCCATAAAAGGTTTCGCGTGCCTCACTGCTGACTGTTCAAAGCACATCTCACTCTACGCGCTACACGTATTCAAAATGATTTCAACTCTTCTTGCACACAGGTAAGATATTGTTGCATTTCAGCTCACCTTTCAGGAAACGCTTTACAACACAGTGGTATAAAAGCTGTTGGCGTGTCTGCAGCTCCGAGTCGATGCAAGTGCTAGCTGTTCAGTTGCTTCAAAGCTTTCTACAGAACGATAACGACGCAACTTACATGCGTCAACTGGATAGCTACGTGCCCACTCTTCAATCGCTAACGAAGACAGCAGGAGCCAGCAAGACCAGGTCACCCAATGTTTATCGCAAAGGACCTGTTCTTGTCACTATTTTTAATTCTTTGTCTATTGTTAGTTACGGGACACAGTGCTTATCTCGTTAACTTAGGAACTTTATTGCTGAGGTTGTGAAGTCGCAAGTCATTCGTGGTCGATAACGCTTGATCTCAGAACTGGCTGGTCTTTCACTGCCAAGCTCCTCGTATGCTGAATCGTTGCCCGATATACACAGGACTATTGAACTTTTGAGCACTCTCAAGGAGTACGTGAAATGGATGTCTCGTACGGGCTTCATATCTGAACAGCTTGAAGCCATCATTCATACAGTACTGTACTGTTTGAATGTCTACTGCACAGACACGCCTGTAAACCACTCTTCCGTTGCCCTCGAGGAGGTATGCGACAAAGTTCCTGTTTCACTAGTGCTGCTTGACCAAAATCGAATGCTGAAGCTCTGCGAACGCTGTTGATATTTGACTCGCTCCGTTTTGCGCTGTCCCTCTCTTTGCCACCAGGACCTAGTCTTCCACAGCCTGTTCAACTCGGATGTTCATCATACACACGCGCGCACATACACACATACACACGCACACACGCGCGCGCGCGCGCACGTACTAACGTCCACTTATATAAATGCACATACCTATATTATAGCACACAAATGCAAACGCACACCCTTTCCAACCTCGCGGGAAAAGGAATACACGAGAAGCAACGCCGTGAACTTCAGCGATGTGAGTATGAATTACGTGTAGCGGAGAGTGCAGCTCACTGGCATCTGTATTCGAGGCGCGGATCACATGGTCCACAACAGGAAGCAGAAAATTGGTATTCGATGCAATATTGATAACGATTAGTGAAGCCACTTCATGTACGCATATTCCTTGAGATCCTTTCCACACTTCTTCAGCTTTTCTGTTGCTTAGATGTCCCTCGAGTACTGCGCAGGTGTCGCTCGCGATGGCGGACACTCCTGCGGAAAGCGAGGTCTCAATCGCGACTCTCACGGGCGACTTGCTGCGGGAAATCGCTTTTGTAGCACGGGATGCTGCTAGTGCTCGACGTGTCTTGGAGCCCGTGCTTCAATATTTTGACTCTCAAAAGTGCGTTCTGAGATTGATCAGTGCCTCAGACCAGCCTGAATTTCGACTACTCTGTGCATACTGGGCGGGGGCTTACAGTTCTTCCATGTTTCTTACGAAGACCTATGCCTTGACTGTTTCCTGCCTTCCCGCGTGACTTTTATTTTAGGTGGTGGACAACACGTCCCGCCATGGTGGAGAAAAGCATCTCGCTATTCGCCACAGAGCTTGAGAAGACGGGACAACGATATTTGTTAACAACAGCGATAATCCGCCACCTGGGGAACGAACAGGTAGGATGTAACTTTTGATACCACCGACTGCGACCCAGTGCTCCTCGTTATCGCACGCTGTGCGAGGCTTGCCTCTTTCAAGTAGGGTTTATCAGTGCACTTTTTATCGTGCAACTATTCTCCGTGCGATTCCTGTTTCCCTAAACTAATACTGTCAAAGTTGCTCATAAGGGAAAGTCAGTTGAAATTACTGCGCTCATTCGATACACGGAGCCCTCCGTCTCGATGTACGTTGAGGAGTTTTTACTGCGAGAAAAGCGTCTTGAGCTCGTGGGATAAGTACTGAATCATTAGTTTATGGCCACAGGTTGGATCCTCATATGTACTCGCCATGGTGAACACCACTAAGAAGCTTATCGAGGACGTCCCTCCTGATGTGCTTGATGCCGCAAGTACTTCCAAACGTGCATCTGCAGTGCTGGCGATCCAGACACTATCTCGAGTATTCCCTCCCGAGGATGTCCAGCTACAGGTGAACTCCTATCCTTTCACCAAGCAATGTTGCTTAGAGGTTGTTCGAAGTGCCAGAAAAGAATTGATTTGTTCTCGCAACCAAAGTTTTCACTTGAAAGTGCAAAAACCGTATCTCTTGCGGTATGCCTGGATCGCTTCGTAAGGATCGTGCCCTCCCTGCACTGCGTTTTCTATGGTTAAACCGGCTCTACGAAACTGAGATCTTGTGTGGGGTCCGCACACGCACACATAATTTGCAGACCGCCATCCTGGATTGTGTGCGAGTAATAACTTCTCAGCCCCGGGAAGCTCGTCTGGCGGTGGACCTGATTGCGGGAGTGCTCGAGAACGAGAGCCTGGAGCGGGAACGGGAAGAGAGCTCCAGGGAACGGGAGAACAGAAAGGCGACCGCGACCATAAAGTGTCTCGAGGTTGTCGCCGACATTGGTGTCCAGGATGCCAGGCAGCACGGAACTCTCCCCTTCGTGGGCAACGCGTTCCCGCAGGTTATCTCTCTCTCACGCACGCATGCACACGTATACATACACACAGACATGTGGTCACGATTGACCACGCTGTACTCGACGCTTTCTGTGTCTCGCGCAGGCTTCCTCGAACTTGCCGGTTAGCATACATGTTACCCCGTAGAACAAACATACTCCTGCAATTAACGTTTTGAACATTTTCTATGGGTCTTCGTCGCAGATTTTCCTGCAAGGCATACTTCCATTCCTGATCGTCGCCGAGGAGGAGGCCACTTTGGGCGCGCACCGTATTCTGCTCACTTTGCTCAAGCTTGGGGCAGAACATCCTGAAGGTCGGTGCCTGCCCACATCTCTCTGAACCTGTTAAGGTTGACGCACAGCGTGGCCCCGCTTGCTGAACCCACACCCGGCTAACTGCGGCTCGTGTTATGTGCGCTCTGCTCGACTTCACTGGGCTCCGCTGCCTCATAGAGGACCCCTCCTGGTCCCCTTCACCCCTCTGGAGAAAGTTGGTGTAATGGTTTTGGAAATGACCTTGAGTCAGACGCAACAAGTTGTGCTTGGCGAGGAGTTACTCCTTGCTATGCCGACTTCCCTGACGAATCAACCGATATCCGAAGCCAACGTATTGCTTCCGTGTCCACCTGAGCGTCGCCTTTCTGCTCGGCTCGTTGGGAGACTTGTCTGACCCCTGCTGATCGGTCCGAGCAAGGGTGGAGCGCTTCTGCAGGTGTGATTATCTCGGATGCACATGCAAAGCTTTTTCTGGGTGCTCTTTACGAACACGTCAAAATACGAAGGAGTAAGGTTTCCACTGCCGTCTGCTTGGCCTGGGCCAACACGATCCGACTCCTGCTGAAGCTCACTTCCCCCGAGAGTGACATTCTCACCAAGGTGCGCTTTGAGTCCGCTCAAACGGACCCACTGGGCCACGTCTCTGCTTGTAAGCTGTCACAAGTTTCAGCTTTTATCTGAAATAGATCTTTAGCCGTCTCACTGTATTCCAGACTTCTTTCGTTACGTTATCCCTTGCCGCCTCATTTAACCCGATAAAACGTGGAGAAAGAAACGCAATTCTTCCTGGCACCAACCACACCTTGCTGATCTCAAACACAGCCCCAAAAGCTATAGTTTCACTGGGGATAGAGAGTAATCAAAAGCTTGCTTCAACGCCGAGGCCTGCTCGTGAAATCCTGGAGATCGATGTTGTATGCTGTGCAGATCGTGCCATTGGCTTTCAAACTCCAGAAGGGGGCAATGGACTGCAAGTCGCGGGCAGATGGCTTCCCTGTGATGCAGCTTGGAGCGTGAGTGCTCTGTACCCTCTGAAAACTCCTGACCAGTGGGGTTATCGAGCACTTCCTCTACTCCACTGAATAGCACGGAACAACTCTTATTCCTGTGTGCTCTCTCAGCCAGGGTTTCCCATCGGACCAAGTAGAGCAAAGAATACCTTGAGTGACACTCAGCCAGGGTTGCCCCATCGGACCAAGTAGAGCAAAGAATACCTTGAGTGACACTCAGCCAGGGTTTCCATCGTACCAAGTAGAGCAAAGAATACCTTGAGTGACACTCAGCCAGGGTTTCCCATCGGGCCAAGTAGAGCAAAGAATACCTTGACTGACACTCAGCCAGGGTTTCCCATCGGACCAAGTAGAGCTAAGAATACCTGACTGACACTCAGCCAGGGTTTCCATCGGACCAAGTAGAGCAAAGAATACCTTGAGTGACACTCAGCCAGGGTTTCCCATCGGACCAAGTAGAGCAAAGAATACCTTGAGTGACACTCAGCCAGGGTTTCCCATCGGACCAAGTAGAGCAAAGAAATACTTTGATTGACATCTAGGGTCTGGGATTGAGGCTGATGTATTGCGGCTTAAACTTGGCACGCAGGGCCCTGCTGGCGGGCATCGGACAAACGTATAACTGTCCCGAGCTGTGTAAGTTGGTGGCATCTGACTCTTCCAACAGCAATCTCCCTCTGCTGGTTCTGGAAGATGGTCGATTGGAAGAGTGCAAAGCGTCGGGCGACTGCAGTGAGGATGCGATGGCTGCAGCGGTGCCGGCCAGCGTCTCTGCTGTCACAGGCGCCCTCACCCACTCGCCATCGATTGTCACTTCTTTCGGTGAGGCAGTGCTTCCCAAATATATTTGTCGCTTTGCCAGCTCCCTTCTTGTATGTTCACCCCATGCTCACTCGCCCCCCTCTTTTACGTGCACCACAGCTCGCGCCCCCCTCTTTACGTGCACCCCATGCCAGCTCGTGCCCCTCTTCTTTTATGGCCACCCCCATGCCAGCTCGCCCCCTTCTTCTGTTATGCCCCCTCGAGGTCCCCTGTCTTTCCGTTACTGCAGAGGCTTTCTTTCCGTTTTGCAGAGGCGCGTGTGCTGGCGCCTTGAGACTTCTGATCACTTATGAAAGTGAAGGAAGCGTTTTGTGTGTGCCGGACGTTGCAGGAGGTGCAAAACAGCTGCGCACTAATCTCATGCTGGAATACTCACAGCCAGCAATGCCCCATGTAAGCTCCCCTGTAGTACTAATCTCATGCTGCAATACTCACAGCCAGCAATGCCCCATGTAAGCTCCCCTGTAGTACTAATCTCATGCTGCAATACTCACAGCCAGCAATGCCCCATGTGAGCTCCCCTGTAGTACTAATCTCATGCTGGAATACTCACAGCCAGCAATGCCCCATGTGAGCTCCCCTGTAGTACCACTGCTGCATCTCTTTCCTTGGGACGAGATGAAGCACTGTGGTGGCTGCTCTGATGGCGGCGCGTTGCCTCGCCTGACTTCTTGGTTTGCGACGGCGAGACCTGCTTGTGGGCCAGCAATTTTTCTGGATTTCCCCTGTCACTAACAGCCGTTTGGATTTCTCCGATGCACCTCATGCAGAACTGCAGAGTGGGCGGGAGCTCAACGGGACGCATCGCCAGAATCTCCATCATCTCCAGAGAAAACGCCACTGAACATATCGTATCTACTCCAGTCATCACCCGGCCCACGGTATGGCACACCTCTATACTGTTGGCAGCTTGCCCCTGTCTCACCTCGCTTGGCCCCGTGGCTCTTTGCGTTGTTCACGTGTGTTGGTTCGAAGTGAAAGATATGGCTTCGTCCTGTGAGTCAGACTTTGATCTACCTAGTGTGCCCAAATCTCAGTAAATGTTCAATGCAACCGTGCCCTGGTATGCACGTGTGCCCGGCCGAGCACCCCGACGAACATGTGCGCCAGGCCAATTTGTTGATGCATTGATGACATGCTGGCATTCAATACTCCAGATATGGAAGACTATCTATATCTGAATGAATCCGGCACAGCAGGGATTTATCCCAAACACTTGTCGAGTCTCTCTTTGGCGCATGCGCATAGGGTCCTCGTTCTTGGTGGAGAGGCCCGGTTAGTACGATGAATAGGGCCCTCGTTCTTGGTGGAGAGGCCCGGTTAGTACGATGAATAGGGTCCTCGTTCTTTGTGGAGAGGCCCGGTTAGTACGATGAATAGTGCCCTCGTTCTTGGTGGAGAGGCCCGGTTAGTACGATGAATAGGGCGCTGCTTCTTGGATTTCACGTGTTAAACGTAAGCTGGGGGACTTGCGTCACGGACTTATTTTATCGGAGCCGTACGGGTGGGAGTACGGATCGTGAGAAGGTGGCCTACGGAGGACGGCCGCTTGTTGGTCGTGTGCGAAGGGATGCGGTTGTCCTTTATGCTGGCGGGTGCTCTCACAGTTTTTTGAGCGTTGCTACTGGTCCGTCCCTCGCCTTTTCGTTTTAATTTTGAACGGGGATGGCCGCTTGGTGGATGTGGGTGACGGCATACGGGCATCCCCGTTCAAAATTGATATGAAAGGGCCTAGGGTATGCGAGCTCCGCTTAACCCTCCTTGGTCATCGGTTTATTATCAACGAAGGGCGGCAGATTGGCGCCGGTGACTGTCAACCCAGAGTCACATGTCTGTTGCCAGGTATCTTATGTGTGGTCGCTCTCCTTTGCTCTCCCCTTCCTCCCGTACCCACCAGTCTCTCCCTCGACTCTCTCCCTTCTCCTAAATGGTACTTCCGATAGACATTCTGCATGCGGCCCGTGCGCGCGAGCACAAAGAGTCCCCCGGGTCAGGCAGATTTCCATCTGCCGATGAGGACAGCTGTAATCCCTGAGGCATCTTTCTGGCCTCTTGAAGAATGGAGCAGTCTGCTTTTATTGCAAGGAGAAGCAGGGTGGGGTGGCGGCTACTCTGTTATTTCTTATAGTGTTCTGCGCTTGTATTCGCCGGGGTGGCCTGGACTTTCATTCAGTATCTGAGCTGCCAATCTGCCTGAAACAGACTGTGGATATATTGAGTGCTAAAGCAATGATGGCCGCTGTCAGTGGGAGCGAAGCCTCTATGAGGAATGAAGAGGTACCATTTACTCTCGGTCCCTACCACTTTCGCCTTACAGGTCATGGCGTGAAAGCAAGTCACTATTCCCAGAAGCTAGCTGTCGTCAAAACCCTTCCTCGGGTATGGATCTGTCTCTGCAGGGAATTGAGCACAGCAAAACAGAGCACACAGAGGACCGGCGGATCAATATTCAGACAACAGCAAACAGAGCACACAGAGGACCGGC
>LGRX02033794.1:0-60061 GCA_001247695.2 Cymbomonas tetramitiformis | reverse complement strand
GAAAACACGATATGGCACACAGCAGAACGGAAAAAAGGAACGCCCCCTCGGTTCAGGAGGGCGGGACCACAGACAGCTGGCTGAACGAAACAATGAAGCACCTCAAAGGAGACACGCCACTACACAAAGTAGCGAACGGCTTCTGGAAAAGAGCCACATTTGCGGTACGAAAAACAATACTCAAATGCAGACTGAGAATACTGCCAGCACAAGACTATGAGACGGCGAAAAACTCAGCCGGAGGGAACGGGAAGTGCACCCTGGAAGGATGCGGACACAAAGGGGTGGACTACGCAAAGGGCTTCCTCATGAGGGTAGGGCATGCCCTAGGTGGATGCAACAACCCACAAATGCGAGGAATGTTCACGGACAGGGCAGATGCCCACGCAGATGAGCTAAAACACATACTTGACCACCATAGGAAGGGGGGATGCAAAGTACTCGCCTACACCGGAAAGAAGAGGGACCCAGGGGTTAAGCCAAGGGTACTCCCAAATTACATACTCACCAGGGGGCAATGCAGACACGACGGGAAGGACAACCCAGGCAGAAACGATGGGCCCGACACAATACCAAGTTTTGTAGACATAGTCATGATAGAGGGCCTAGAAGACCTGGAGGACGGATGGGAATGCACACAACAGGAAGCACCAGCAAGGGTAAGAAACCTACACCTCATTGAAGTGGCCCACACCGATGACGAAAAATGGGGACCCAAACTCCTGGAAAAATACAAGAAATACGGACCGCTGCTACAATTGCTACGCAGGCACGGATTCCGTGCCAAACTTCATGTGTTTGCAGTGGGTAGAACAGGCACGGTGTACAAACACAACCAAGACATACTCGAGCAACTTGGACTCAACAGAAAAGAAGCCACACAGGCACTACAGAGAATACACGACCTGACAGTAAACTATGCACACAGCACCTACCAGCTATACAGAAAGCTTAGACAAGGAAAACAAGAGGAGGAGAAAGACAAGAACCACCCAGTTTAAATTGTCCCAACATGGCCGCCACTCGTGGCGGTCCGGCCCAGAGTAGGGCCGGGGAAATCAATTTACTCATACGCCCGACGGGCGTGGTTTTTTCTTTTTCTTTTTCTTTTTCCCTCAAACATCATGCCGCCGTCCACTCGAAGTCTAGGGTAGGTACTAAGTTCAAGGCTGGGGGCTGAGTGTGAGGGTGGCGTGGGGCGGCTGGCTTAAGGGTGAGTGGGAATGGTGGGATGGGGTCGTGGGTGGTAAAATACATCCGTCGGGATGTGTTTGACTTTGTATTAACGCCATGGGTCGGTTGGCATCGAACTTCGCCCGAGATGGTGGGGTGCACTCAGGGGGTGGCCACAGGAGGTGTCCGATTTAGGGCTGGGGACTGAGTGTGAGGGTGGCGTGGGGCGGCTGGCTTAAGGGTGAGTGGGAATAGTGAGATGGGGTCGTGGGTGGTAAAATACATCCGTCGGAATGTGTTTGACTTTGTATTAACGCCATGGGTCGGTTGGCATCGAACTTCGCCCGAGATGGTGGGGTACACTCAGGGGGTTAATTAGTGTGGTGCACTAGGGAAATAGTATTGCTAAATAGACATCTTACCCTTGGTGGATCGCTAGCTGCGCGAAATGAATTGTACAAGCCTCCGATATGTATGGGGTAAAATGTGAAGTCTCAATATGCATATGAAGCTTATTTTATAATAATATGCCACACGGAGACATGCATATGTGCTGTGTGCATCTACCCATATTGATGTCTTGGGTAAACCCACCGTAAGCACTTTAGGTTACCCGCCAGTCAATTTTCCAACTTGACAAAGCGTTTTCACATATCAAAACCTATGGAGTCCGCTATTTTAAGCTATCTTCGCACGAAAGGCCTCATAATAATCATCCCCAGGCATGGGTATCGTGCCCTTGTTCGAGTTATGCATGTGTTATGACCCATTTAAAATTACTCTTACGGTGGGTATACCCACCGTAATTTGCCAAGAATAGGCAAAGTTGGTACCCCGTAATGTCTCACCTTCTCCCGTCGATGGAGACGCATGTGAAGCAAGTAGCGATGTCCAAGCATTCCGTGTTCGGCAGCTTTATCAACACATACTTCATGCACTGGACCGTTGCCAATTTCCGGCCGCAGACGTGGGACCTCTGCGTTAGCATCATGGAGGCTTACAGAAGGTTTGACCTGAAGGGCATGAAAAACCCTTTGGCTTCGAAGACCAAAAAGCGCAAGGCCGCATCTTCGCCCGGTAGCGGACCCTCCAAGAAAGCTGGGAAAAAGGCCACCTTCAACCGACAGGTAAATTATTTTTTGCTTCTGCTTCAAACAGTGTTTTCCCTCCCAAAGCATCCTTTTCTATATTTCGAGACATGCTAAAAATGTTTTTTTTTTTACTTACAGCTGGAAGACGAGGTGCAACGAGGAGGCGGGGACGGAGCGGGCTCGTCTAGAGTGGCAGGCATTTTGGTGGAAGAAGCTCAGTTTCTCCACAATGCCAAATCCATGGGTATGACGTTCTGGATTAACTTGAGCGGCTTGGCGGGGGATGCGGAGTTCGACAAGGTGGACACGTATCTGCGCCTGAATATTGACAAGGAGATCTCACTAAAAGAGGGGGGCGATATGATAAGCCAGTTCAAGAAGGAACGCATGGTGCAGAAGCACTTGGTGTCCGCGGCGGGATTGCAAACCTGGGACGAATTCAAGGAGGAGTTCACCCCCTACTGGAGCTCCCAAGAGAAAATCGAGTCGTTGATCGGCTGCTTACAGTCCGCAAAGGGGGGAGCGCGCCGGGGGGGTCTGGGGAAGTTCCGCTAGCGATCTTCAATTACGTCGAGAACGCGCGGGCAAATCTCAAAGAAGCGCAGGCGCCAAGCGCGGCTCACATCCAAGGCTTGCAACAGATCGAGGTGAAAGTCGACATCAAACTCTATCGGGAGGCGCGGACCGACGGGCCGGAGCCTAAGGTTGCAGGAGAGGCGGGCCTGGAGGACGACGAGCCCACACATCAGACGGACGTGCCGATGTTCCCTCGTTGGAAGATCGTCAAGGGCAGGATGGACGATTTGAAGGACAATTCATCCCGAGACTGCCCTTCACGGGGGCGGTCATCGACTGCAATTACGCCCTTGACAAGGAGAAGACTCCCGACGCAATGACCAAGGAGGAGGTGCAACCGTTCCTGGAATCTTTCAACGCCAAGACCACCGCCCCGGCATGGACAGTCGCTATCTTTTGCGGTTTCGTCCAACAAAACGATTTCCTGGAGGTGATTGACAATTACTGCTCCGGCCGCGCGGAGCGGTTCTTCTGGCACAAGCAGAACGTGCACATGAACCCCAACAAGTCCGTACGCTTCAATGGCATTGAATGTGGGGTCCTGGGGTACCATGTAAAGAGCGATGCCGCGGGGGAGTCTTCTAAAAAGCCGGAGTGGATGTTCAACTTTGATCTGGGGGAAGGTGAACGCTACAGCCGCGCGTCACTTTTGCGCGGCTTCCCGGTTGTGCACCAGATGTACAAACGCGACGGCAAAGTCGTGAATAACCATCAGAAACCCCTAGCACTGTTGATGGAGCTGATCCAGTGCCACATGCTCGGTGACAATCCGGGCAAGGTGGATGAGAACGGCCATCCACTCAACTGGATTCTCGACGCTTGCTGCAGCGTCGGCTCGACGACCATGGCCGCCATGAGGTGTGGTATGAACGCGATCGGCTTCGACCACGACCAGTACATGGTCAGCTCTGCGCAGCAACGGCTGACCAATTTCGACGCCGAGCCCGATCAGGATGCCGAGACGAAGCCCAAAAAGAAGAGTGAACCGACGAGGAAGGGGAAGGAAGCAGCCACTGTTGACTCGTCGGAGGACGAAGAAGTAGTAGGAGAAGAGACCGAAGAGAATGCTGAATAAATTAGCAGGATTTGTCGACCGCCCTGACTGATAGTATCAGTCATGCCTCGACGGTCGTAGGGTGAAAAGTACTCTGCTCGTAAACATTTGAATAAAGAATGATACATGTATGCATATTTCGGTGTTTTCATTGTACGCATACTGCACTTTTCTAGCTTGTTGCCTTTATGTATCCCTATTTCGCGCATAAATATCACTAAACCCTGATTTTTATGAAATATATATAAATCCAAAAATGACATATGATAATGTCATTTTCATCGAATAGTGTGTTTTAGACGCATACCAATAGGTCTGGAAAGACCCCGAGCGAAAAAAAATGATTTTTGCGACCGGGAAAATTTATTCAGTGCATCAAAAACCCTGAATTTCGAGATGCCGCGGGCCCGTTGCATCTGAGCACCTCATAATTTCAAATGACCGATTTGCCCACACCCGTGTGGGGGCTAAGAGTCATAGAGTTATTTATCGGAGGTCATCATTCTCCTTGCGGAAAACGAATATGAAATGATTGTAATAGTAATAGCCGATAATATAATATAATAACAATATATATATATATATATATGCTGTAGCACGAAAGCTCCTTTAGCACGGATGCTCCTTTAGCACGGATGCTCCTTTAGCACAAATGCTCCTTTAGCACAAATGCTCCTAGCTATGTCAGGCAGGGATGATGGAATTACATATAAATAAATGTTGAGAGTATATATGTCCCGGTGTAAACTGGAAAGAAATGAGCAAGTCTCAGAGCAATCTATGACAAGATTTCAAGCTATCAACAAGCAGTATGATGGCAAAAGCTGATTGCTAGAAGACTTAAGGAGCAGTTTTTTTCGGACGGCCCGCTTTCTTCAGGGCTTGCTGTTTCTGCCGGCGTTCTTTGGCGGCGTTGTTTTGGTTCTTGGTGTAGCAGGGCTTGCAGAGCCCTTTGCTTATACCAAAATGTTCCCAGGAGCCTGCTCTAAAAGGATGTGCAATGCATCATGGGCAAATCAGCTTGCCTCACTCACTATAGCCTATGCTGTATGACAGCTGATGATGACATGTTGGATGACCATGCCCCTAACCCTACCCCCCTAGCCCAAATGGACCACCCATCCTTATACCAAAATGATCCTAGGAGCCTGCACTAAAAGGATGTGCAATGCATCATGGGCCAATCTCCTTGCCTCACTCACTATAGCCTGTGCTGTATGACAGCTGATGATGACACGCATAATGACAATGCACCTAACGCTACCCCCCTAGCCCAAATGGACCCTCCCGGGTGCTCACGAAGCCCCCTCCACCCATCCTTATACCAAAATGATCTTAGGAGCCTGCTCTAAAAGGATGTGCAATGCATCATGGGCAAATCAGCTTGCCTCACTCACTATAGCCTATGCTGTATGACAGCTGATGATGACACGCATGATGACAATCCACCTAACGCTACCCCCCTAGCCCAAATGGACCCTCCCAGGTGCTCACGAAGCCCCCTCCACCCATCCTTATACCAAAATGATCCTAGGAGCCTGCTCTAAAAGGATGTGAAATGCATCATGGGCAAATCAGCTTGCCTCACTCACTATAGCCTATGCTGTATGACAGCTGATGATGACACGCATGATGACAATGCACCTAACGCTACCCCCCTAGCCCAAATGGCCCCTCCCGGGTGCTCACGAAGCCCCCTCCACCCATCCTTATATCAAAATGGTCCTAGGAGCCTGCACTAAAAGGATGTGCAATGCATCATGGGCAAGTCTGCTTTGCCTCACTCACTATGACCTATGTTGTATGACAGCTGATGACACGCATGATGACAATGCACCTAACGCTACCCCCCTAGCCAAAATGGACCCTCCCGGGTGCTCACGAAGCCCCCTCTACCCATCCTTATATCCACATGTTCCCCACAGTCTGCACTACAGGACTTTGCAGACTCTTCCTTCAATTTCTCATCAGCCCTCTCACTATACCCTATCCTGTATGACACTGATGACACGCATGACTGAAACTGTCCCTAGCCCCACCCTCTCCACCTAAAATGACCCTCCCGGGGCCTCACAAGGCCGCCTACACCCATCCTTATATCCACATGTTCCCCACAGGCTGCACTACAGGACTGTGCTGACCCTTCGTTCAATTGCTCATCAGACCTCTCACTATACCCTATCCTGTATGACAGCTGATGATGACACGCATGATGACAATGCATCCAACGCTACCCCCCCCTAGCCCAAATGGCCCCTCCCGGGTGCTCACGAAGCCCCCTCCACCCATCCTTATATCAAAATGGTCCTTGGAGGCTGGTGAATTTGATGTCGCAAGGAAGGCATGAAGAGGTAGAAATACAAACCTGGCGAAGGAAGGTAAACATTTTCGTCCAGGATTTTGCTGCTCGTTCTTTTGTGACAATGGGGACATTTGGTTCCGGGTCCAAGATGGTGAGGTCAACAGTTCGAAGATGACCTCCGCCCCACAACTTTTTAGGAAGCATCCTGCATAGGGAAAAGGATAGGGAAGTTTGGTGAAATTAAATTGCCCAATTTGAGTAGTGCAGTCGTGCACCCAGTTTAACTTCGCGGCTAAGAGCACATTCCAAGAAGGACCGTGGATTGTTGATGCGCACAATGTTATGGGGTGTGAGGTACCCTCGGTGAAAAGAATTGAAACTGAAATGCCTAATTATAAGTATTGAGTCGCGCAAGCTACTTAAGTTGACGGGCAGGAACAATTTGCAACAAGGAGCGTAATATGCTGATGCGCCCAAAGATAATGGGCTATGCGGTACCATGAGTGAAAAGAATTCAAAAAGAATTGCACAACTTGAAGTTTAGAAGTTTTCACTTGCGCACCATGGCAAATGAAAGACAACAATACTTTTCTTACATGGAGCGCGAGTTGCTGATGCGCACCTGAGAGTTTTGCCATTGGCAGAAGCGTGGGCACCTCGTTGCTCCTGAAGGAATCGGCGTACATCGGCGTAGTTTCTCTCCTTGAGAACCCCCCAATGCGTTCCATTTTGCGGAGGCATCTGCGGATAAGAGGAAAGAACATCGGTTTACTCAATGTGTAAAACAAGAAGGTACGTAGTGAATTAGATGAGAAGATAACAGTAGAAGAACTGTAACGTGAAGAAGACATGAACCGCAGGAAGGGAGAATTGTGACATACCGGTTTAGGCTAGACTTGAGCGTTTTCCGAGAGATGACCTCGTGCTTCGGCGTAGCTTGGGAACTTCAGGTGTACACTGGTGAGTGGCGGGTTGTGATACCGACGGGGAAGCAAGGGACGGGGATTGTGAAACTGACGGGGAAGCCTGGTTGTTATCCCAAGATGAGGGGCCTAGGTGGTTGGCGGAATTCAAATTGTAGAGGTGTAGTGTCGCTAGGACTTTGGATCACGCGCCAGAATATTTGTCAATTAAGCAGGTGGGACAGATACAAATGCGCTGGGTTGTGTTGGCAAGAACAGTGAAGATTGGAATTTGCCACGCTGGTGGTTTTAGTGGTTTCTTTGGCATGAAGATTGGGCGATCAATTGCATGAACAGCACGAAATACATGGAAACGGTCAGGTGAACCAAACTTGACGAAATGAAGTAAATGACGATGCGCTCGAGTGAAGCCGAGAATATGATATGTGAAAGGGCAGTCGCGAAAGACTTTGAAGCGAACAGCTGAAAAGGGCGTGCTAGGTACCAACCTTCAAACGTTCCAATATTCAAGGATTGCCTCAACGGTGTTTGTAGAAAGGAGAGATTTGGTAGATTGTCGGGGTTCCGCTTGCGCCTTGATTCGGTCGGAACGGCGTCGTGAAATACGGCTCTGTGAACGTCAGAACGGCGTCGTAAAATAGGGGTATGCTGCGGTTTAGATGCTTTAATACGAGAATACATTGAAAACCCGAAACTGTACCTTAGTTATGCTTCTGCTATGGCGTCTCCAAATCTGCTCAAGGGCTACCCAACCGGTGTTGCAATCCAAAATGATCTCTGCGTCGGTCCCCGATAAGTGCAACTCTTGAATAAAAGCAAGATTCCCTGCAATAGCCTGTCGACAATCTTTTTCAAAATATTTGCAGGTTTCCTCAATGTTTCGTTCCATATATCTCGCAGAGAAAGTAAATTTGAAATTTGAAAATAAGCCATTATCTTGAAGTATTCAGGAATACTGAGTCTTGCAAAGTGGCCTTTTGGGTTCCCTCTTGCAACGAATGTTAGACTAGTAAGACAAAAGAGACCTTTCGTTTCTCTCCACACTTTGGATGATCGAATTCGATGGCATGGCATGGCATGGCATCGCTATCGCATGCACGCATGGCAATGATTCTCGATTGATGATGATTCGGTTTCCCAAGGAGACGGGAAGAGTCGCAGACGCCATGCGATGGCGATGGCCCAGGCGCGATCGGCAGCGGCTCCGGCATCGGCATGAGCATCGTGGAAGTCGGTGACACAGCACTCGGAACTTGGGATGTGGGATGATGTCAATGCCATGCCATTCCCAGATGCCATGTCATTTTTTGATGTACAAAAAGATCCCGAGCGTTGAAACTCTAATATATATTAGAATTGTGACGGACGGAAACGTTCGGGGGAGCTGAGGAGCCCCCCGTTTCGTCGGATGCAAAATGCCATGACAATTTCCCGCACCCTCATCCGTGCTACAGCATATATATATAATAATATTGTATATAATATGATATATGTACTCTTGAATAAAGTGAGAAGAGGAGGGGATATGGATGGTTTCAATCAGAAATTCAAGCAGATGTCACGATCGCTGACTTTCGATTGTGTCACAGGCATCGTTATGTATAATTAAAAATTGAATACGCATATATTGACCTTACGAAACATCACGAGTAATGCAAATGCATTATGCTGTCATCATGTTCCATCATCGATAGTGCCATTCGTGCATCAGCTTGCATGTTTGCATGATGTATGCATGTTGGCCATGCATCCACAAGGCCTGCAATGCAATCGCAGGAGTCGAGCATTCGCGAAGAATTTTTCATGCGTATGACATACATCGATAATCTACCATGCCGTGCATGCATGATGTATAATCGATATCGAACATGTGCATATATGCATACTCGATTACATATAAGTATGCATATATTGGATATCGATTATATATCATGTGCCGCATCCAAAGATATTGCATGAGCATTGCAATATTGATCATCTACCATGCGGGTATATATATAAGAAGTTTATATACTTCATATCGATATGTCCGTTATCCAACGGTGTCGCAGAGCCAGCGCTCCATCTGATACTGCATCCGCTGCGCATGGCGCACATGTATTTACAGCCGTCGTCGCTAAACTGCATAAACGCAGTGGCAATTCGTGCAGACATTTCTGAGTTTATATGCATTGTGTGGACGCGCATACATGCTACAATTATAAAGATACGCAAGTGGCACGGCGTGCTTCCTTTTAGTACATTTATATCAATATCTGCAGACGTCGTGCTCGCATGTCGCAATGCGATCTAGCGGGCTCCCTTCTACATCGCCTGCATGTCGAACACGCATGGTGCAATTGTGAAATACATCTGCCCACAACTCGCTTCCTGTATCGCAACTGTCGAGCTTGCATGTCGGTTGGGATGCATCCAACGGGATTTCTGCCATGCGGATGGGAGACGATACATGGGTGTATACAATTTCAAATAGAATTTCAATTTATATGATCATCAAGCAAATATAAAAAGCAAATGGAAATGCACAGACATCCCGCATTGGAGGCATCGCGACAGCGACATGCAAGTGCGGCAGTTGCGATATGGAAACAAGTTATGAGCTCGTGCCTTATAATATCAGCTATCGATACATACTCCATGCATTGGCTAGGGATCGAAAGTCGTGATATGATATAAATTGTAAACGTGTACTGTACAGCTGAAGAGGCACCGAAAGCGATGGATATATTCGATATTGACAATAATTTATATGCAATGCATCGTCGTCTAGGTATTTTCGATAGGGACAGGGTACGGGCGCTGGGAACTTGACAAACTTTTCTGATGACTGCATGTCACGGCTGCGTCTATCGCGTGAGACAGTGACCACAATGAACGTCGCCGGCAGCAGACGGTGAACACATGCCGCATCGACATCGTGGACACCATTGCCGCTGCCGATGCCGTTGCGTGACTGCTTACTCGTTACTGTGACACTCGTTCTTCGTTGACCCATCCCAATCCGCAATTGCATCGTAAAATTCTTCAGCTACAGTACGCAATTTCTTCAACGTTCCGCCGCCTCATGGGGCGAACGGTGCTGTGACTGCTATGATACACGCAGGGCGCTACTTTTATTTTTCAGTTCGCTTATCATAATGTGTAAACTTATGATACTATGTGTGCGCAGGTCATGTCGCCGGTATCCGACGGCGAGGAGGGACGCGCGCTCTTGAGATGTGGAAGTCGAGGTTGGCGAATGCCAACCTTGCTTGGGATGAAACCCAACCATATCGAACGTATCGTATTAAGATATACATATTTCACGTTTGCATCCTTGGCATCTATGCAAAGTATGAGGAGCATTGAGTGAGAATAAGTCCTAGGCTGTTTTGGTTTTTTGTCTATTCTGCGAAAGGCGGGTTAACCCGCCGTAACACGTTGTTACGGCGGGTTACCAATACCTAGGCATTTCTACGATATCGCGCGCGTAATCGACTTCGGGCAAAAAGTACGAACAACAGGCGTTTATCAACCCTCAAAATTACCCAAAAAAACGTTGCGAGAACTCTTGACACTTTGGTCTGAGGATTGGTAATCGAGTTCGGGCAAAAAGTAGGAACAACAGGCGTTTATCAACCCTCAAAATTACCCAAAAAAAGTTGGCAGAGTTCCAGACACTTTGGACTGAGGATTGGTCTATACCGATAGGGAAGTGCTCTAGATCGAAACTTAAGGTCACAACACATAAGACTTCCTTGAAATATTGTCACTTAGTGCCTTGGGACCACCACGTAGCCTACGCGGAGCAACAATAAACGAAGTTAGGGGTTAACCCGCCGTAATTTTTGGGCCAACCCGCCCCAACTTTGAACGCCATTTCAGCCCGGTGTACCCATCCAAGTAGCAGAAATTACAGTTTCCACACACAAAACTAACTACAATAAACATTGCCAAGCATGGGTTGTATGCGATATCTCGAATTATTTAGGATACAGTAAACACTCGATTTTAAGAAAACAGGAATTTTAGGTCAGCCTAGCAACTTTCTTATTTATATAGAGATCTTAAATATGGAGTGTTATGTGTTAAATATTGTGAAGAAATCAAAAAAGCTGGCTACTTTCTTATTGGCGGGTTTTCTTATTACTGAGTGATTACTGTATTAGGGTGCTCGAATATCGCGCTTAGGTATTGTTAACCCGCCCTAAAATTAGTAGAATAGACATTTTGGTTCATGGCGCATTCACGACCTCTTGGGGTGTGGAAGTCGAGGTTGGTCTAAACCAACCTTGCTTGGGATGAAACCCAACCACATCGGATTATCTTATCGCACCTATCTTAGTTAAGTAATATATATTACAAGTTTGAAGGTCTTTCGAGAACGTTAAGGCGATGGCTGATTTTGTTTTTTGGGGTCGTAATAAATCATGGAAAACAAAATCAGCCTACGAACTTGTCCTAGCCGTTTGAGGCTCAAACCTTACAGGTTCATTGAGAAAATGTACCGATGAGATAAGTTCGATGTGGTTGGGTTTCATCCCAAGCAAGGTTGGTTTAGACCAACCTCGACTTCCACACCCCAAGAGGTCACGAATGCGCCATGAACCCAAAACCAAAACAGCCTAGGACTTATGTCCACTCAATGCTCCTCATACTTTGCATAGATGCCAAGGATGCAAACGTGAAATATATACGATAAGTTCGATATGGTTGGGTTTCATCCCAAGCAAGGAATAATAATAAAACATTTACGCTAGCAAAGGGGACAAAGTCCTGAGAGTGCGGTATCCCTGCAAAGCAGGCTAGTGAAAACACCAGGGGCTACTCCCTCTACTATAGCGCGCCCACAAAGGGGCTCAACCCACTTTTCAGCAGGGTGACATCTAGAGAAAAAGCTAGGCGCTAAGCAAAAAACTCTAGAAGATGGAGAAGCAGCCATGGCCGGGTGAGTGGAGGGGTGGCTGAATCTGAGCGGTGGGGAAGGAAGTCGAAGAATTAAGGGGGTATTTGGAGACGTTGAGGAAGGGGGTCGTGGTGGGCGGGGGGAGGGGTGGTGGGGGAGGGGGGGGGGAGGGCCCCTCCCCTAGGGGACGGGGAACCATCTTGTATTGCAAGACTTTTGAAAATTACTGCAGAAGGGTTTGAAGAAAGTCGTTTGATTGCTGCACAGCTTCTGTTTCTGTCATGGTCTCACTGCTCGAGATGTCAACTGTATGCGGGTCAGTGTTTAAGGTGGTAGTGGTGTTTAACAGAAACACGTCTCGCCTATTTTTGGTGTGTTGTCTACAGATTCTTGAAAGTTTTTTGAGGAGAGGTTTAATCTTGCCACGGGGAACACCTATCGTGTTGAGGACAGTACCAAAAAGAGGAGGGAGGTATCCCATGAGTGTAAGTACTTTGGGCCATTTCACGGTGCTAATAAAGGGCTTTGAATTTGCGTTGGTGATTGTCGTGTCATGGTGCTGACCACCATAATAATGCTCAGCATCACTCTGGTGATAGGGAGGGTCTTGAGTGGGCCATGGGCAAAGCGAAGAAGGAAGTACTTTGTCGCTTTCGTTCATAACTTCATTCCAAATATCAGGGCTGACTCCTGTGTATTCTAGCCTCTTCTCCGTGACTCTGGACTTAGGAAGTACATTGAGGAACCATCTGGCAATCTTTTTCTGTGTGGGCCTCCAATCAAAGGCTGGTTGAGTATCACTGGGTGCACTGTCTATAGCTATGATAACGACATCCGAAAAGTCATCCTTATAGCATCCGCCACCTGGAAGAACGTAGGGGTCATCACCTGTCCAATAACCATGTGGGATAAATGGAATAGTGTTATGCGGGAATCTGAAAACAAGTTTAAAACCTTTGTCGAACCATCTCTTTTGGTTTTTGGGAGACAGCGGAAGAATCCATGTTCCTGAAAATCCGGGGACGGTGTTGGCCGCTTTATGTCCCATTTCCAAGGTAGTCATAACCGCCGATGATTTGCCCTTTTCTTTCCCATCAAAGGGGGGATTTCCATAAACGATTCTGCCGATGCCTGTTATCGGATCCACGTAGGCATCCCAAGCGAGACCATCAAAGCCAATTTTCCCATGATGGCAAAAGGGCCTGAGAGCTTTCTTCATTCTTGTGGTGGGTATGCATTTTCTCGAGTGAATTCTAGGGTGGGCATTTACTGGGTTGGAGAAAAGTTCACAGCCGTTTTTGTCAAGGTTCCTGTCATCCACCAAAATATCTAAGAGGCTTCTTCTGATTGCGTAACAATTTTTAGGATCCCCCGATTCAAACTTACATGCATTGAGTGCTTCGTGGATATCGTGTGCCCTATCCGAGTACTCCGCAAGTGAGCATGGAACTACTTTGTTGGAAAGGCGGTGCCAGGCCAAAAGTTTCCAAAACTCTTTCTTCTGGACATATTGGAGTTCGGGATATTTAATTGTCCCCGTGACATGGTTCACTTCAGGTTTAGCGGTCACAGCAATGGTATTCTTTTTTGAACTTGATGGTCGGTACATGCTAGCTTCCGGGAGAGCGTGTAAGTATAATTCCTCCTTCATTTCCTGTCTAAGGTCAGCAAGTGGAAAAAGTTTCGATGGCTCTGTTTTGATGTATGTGGTACCTTTTCCAGGGTTTAGTAGTTTGGGCTTTTCTGAGATTTCTTCGGCAATGATTTTCCTTAGTTCGCCATCTTGGGTTGTTCTAAGACTATGCAAGCTATTATTATGTCCTGAGCATTCAAGTTGGATGTGTTCGAAGGTGCATTTTGTATTCTGTTGGCAGTAGGGGCAGTTTTCAGTCCCGATTTTCCCCAGTTTAAATAAACGTGCTGGAGAGGCTTGGAGACCCAGGAGTTCTCTGCTTCTAGAAGCGGTGAAAGCTTTAGGTGTTATTTTGGAAATATCTTTAGTGGGGGCGGTGTTATTCTCGTTGAGCATTCTCAAGTACTTCCCTTGAGACTGTAGGGTTCTCCAATTATGATAGTGTGAGAGACGTTGAATTCTTCTAATGTGACTACGGATATCGCCTAAGATAGGGACCTCAAAAAAGAATAACGAGAAGGGTAGTTCCTCGGCAGGGTCGTAGCGGGAGATGTCTAGACAGCCCCCTCTGAATGAGGCTCTTTTAGCAGTACGGTCCACTCTGTCATGGACTTTGTCATTATTGTGACCCCTAATCCATTTGAGGATGATTTTGCTGTGGTTTCCTTCACTGTAAAATCCAAGTTCTTCTAATAGTAGGCGAACAGCCTGCACATCTCTGCGATTAGCTTCACGTAATATATTGCGTTCTATTTATCCGATGGCTCTGTTCTTCGCGGATAATTATGATGCACCATACTCTCAAGTGTCCATCGCAACTCGCGCCTCACACCCGGAGCGATACGTTTCGGTTCCTTTGTGGTACAGCGTCGCGCATTACTCTTGAACTCCCGCCAACGCCGGCGGCCCACGACCATGCGGCCTCGATCCCAAGCGTGCGTCGAGAGGCGGGTTGGCAAATCTGAAATACCATCGCACTACCATCCACGACGCAAATAAAATGAGCCACGATATGCATCATTTGGACACCAACGTACGCCGACGGTCATGGGTCATGGTTTGATATTCGGTTGGGAAAATATTATTCCAGGAGGAAATGTGACTAGTTTCCGGAACAGGTAACTTGAGGTATTTTTTTTTGAGAAACAGCCCATTGATTTCCCCCGGAGCAAAATTGATTTGTTCCGGAAACAAGTTGAAAAGTTGCTTCTTTGAACTTTGCTTGTTTTTTAAACAAGTCGAAATAATGACATATCCTGGGGAAATATGAATTATGATAATACTTTTGGCAACGGTGACCGATTTCGATCATACCACGGTAAAAATACACCAACTAAAACTTGCATGTACACGGAGCACCGTTGGGCGAGATTAGTACTCTGGTCGGGGACGACAAGCGGACCAATAATTTCAATGCAGACCCTCCCTCCCGCGTATGTTATCGAGCGACGGGAGTAATAAATCAACCCTCCTCCTCCGCGCGCCGCAAACATCGATATCGTGATGCACTCCCCTCCCCCCATACGATACGGCACCCCTAGCACCCCTTCAGCCCTGCTCCAGCTGAAACCATTCAGGTGACAAGTCACATTTCCCACGAAATCCAAGAAAGTCCCCAATGTTCCTGGCCGATGAGTCAAATTTGCTCCGGGAAAAAATAAAACCTTATTCGGTTGCGCACTACTTCACTCCGGCTAACGAACCCAGAACGACCATGCGGTCTCAATGCTCATCATCATCGTGAGGGGTGGTGAGCATCATCGCACTATCCACGCACATAAAATGAGCTACGGTATGACATTTGGTCACCAATACACCGAGCCATGGTCCATGGGTCATGACACGAGAATTGTCGCTGAACGGTTGTTGTTGCTTACGTCACAAATATTGATACCAATTCTTCATACATCGCAAGTAGTTAACAAACGTAGAAGTTATCGCGGTTTCCGCGATCAGACTGATCTCATACTGCTAAACACGAATTCGCCCTTAGAGGGTTATTAAGCGGGGCTATTTCGGTATGTCCATACTCATATATAGTGAAGAGGGCGTGTTGTGATGGCGGTGAGGGGCTTCTTTCTAGACTAGTAGGTTAGATATGGGCACCGCACTTAGGGTACGAGTTTGACAGATTGTCTCGGTTCGGACGTTTTCAGAAAAGCTCCGAGAACTCGTATCGACTATTATATATAATAATCTAGGAGTGAGGGTTGCGGTTTAAAGGTGTCTGCGTATGACCGATACTTGACCTGTTATATCGAATATTGTCCTAGTGCTGGGACAACTAAATAGGTAGATTCTAGCACATCACCTCATACGAGGTGTCACCGTGCACACCGCAACACACCGACCCGCCGCTAATATGAAATACTACTACATGTGACCCGAAAATGACCGGTATTACCGCACGGCAAACAACTCGATGAAAAACTGGCAAGTTCTCTTAAATGGCCCGATGTAACAAACGCCGGCCTCCCATGGTACCGTGCCGGCTTTGTCCAGCTGGTGACAGGCGTGACAGATATGACAAGTATGACAGGTCTCGCGTAAGATGACTGCTCGAGAAGAATAGACTTGCCAAAGAAGATATAGTCATTATCGGGTGACCATGAAGTGATAAGAGGATATGACAGTTACAAGTCTGCCACTGACGTGTCAGTCAGAATGCGGTAAACGGTAACATTGTTAAAGCTGGCATGGAATAATGACTTTCCATTGGCTAGATGAAGATTTCAGGGCGGAAGCCTGTTACAGTTTTGGGAGACGTGACAAAGACTTGCGATATAAGTAAGCTCTGACCGCAGGTCAGGACTAGAGGACTCATTATTGTTTTGCCTTCGCAAGTGCTAGGTGGCTGTTCGCGTGCCAGTGCTAGACCGCTAAAACAGTTCTGCTCACAGTTTTGCGAATAATTCGTACTTTTGGTTATTATGCCGATCTTTTGATGAATATATTTTACTGCTGTTTTTATCTTTTTACAAAACAATAATGTCCTGCGCGGAGCGGCTTTTTATTTCAGTGCTAATTCAGAAGTAGAGACCCTTTGGCGACAAGTTCACAGCAGTTGGTGACAGCAGATTCGGAAGGCAGGCGACTCCAGGGACACCCACGGTGTACTGGCGGACCCTCTTTCTTTTCTACACTTGGCGGTGCTTACACGGAAAAAGGCTCCCAGTGGCGGCGGCGGCGGATCAACACTGAATTACTACCTAATGAGTGGCCTTTTGTTATCTTGCAATATTCTCAGCTTGACTACCTTGTTCAACAGCGAATCCAGGGGCACCCACGGTGCACTGGCCTAACTGTAGACAGGTTTGTGTCACCAAGAGCTAATTAGCGACGGCATCAGCTTGGACGGCGACAGCGACAGGGCAGATCAGCGGTGAATGACCACCTTTTCAAAATTTTGTAGCTCTACGATCGTGTGCTGTGTTAAGATTTGCCTGGATGATTACCGACACATGTGAATGTTAAAGACAAGTTTGATACCTACCCGCGAGCGTTGAGATTACTCGGATCTGGCAGTATTCGTCCCATCATATGCACGCGTTTGCGACACCGATATGAATTGCCAGCTTTTCGACATGTACGTGCGCATAGATGCGTCATGCAATAAGCCTCTTGGTGACACACATATACAACATATACACATATACAAGTTGTATATATATATGGTATCCGTGTTTAATGAGCAACTCATTTCCATGTCGGGAATGCCATCTAGGTTGTAACGGTTCTGCGTCAATTGTGAATATCGAGTGGTATTGTTTTAGAGTGAGATTAGAGGACTTCCGTTTCGTGTGCTCAATACACCTCTTATAGCAACCGGTCTGTCTGTTCAGGTACCACCATCGAGTATTGATCTCCACGGCTGCTACGAGCGACGACCTTCAACGACCTAGGTGTATCATACACCTTGTTGTTCCGACTGACCGCCGTGCTTGCTCAACATATGTAAACTATGAGTTGCTTGGGCTACGAACGACTCCTGTGCGGATGTTCTTGCTCCGTCGCAAGCTCCTAATGCCACTGACATGATAGAGATCATGTCATCACTTTGACAAATGCCACTGTCACTTCGACTGACTTGCCATGATTATGGCAGTGGTCTGGCACGTTATGCTATGACATATAACGATGACATACGACATGCCATACATATGCCAGTCATTCGAACCATAACATAGGTTACTATATCGCCCATGGTACATGCGGAAAACAAGGTGATTTTATTCCCGACAAATTCGTAAATATCTCGATATCATTAGCGGCATACTACGCTTATGAACCCCATCGTACATTTTCGGTATTAATACGGCCAACCCCAGTATCTGAACACAATATGCCGCGGTTCGGGACGGCGTATATACACTATTATACCGGAAATCAGCGTTTTATCCGGCTACAGTCGGCAGGTGCTGATAATCAGCCATACTTACCAGCAAGCGACAACAGTGCGAATTGCACTATTTGGTTCAAGGTGCAAGAAATATTAACCCGTTGTGACAAGTAAACTGAAAGTTACGCAAGTTTTAGTGAAATTCGGTATCTGCGTTCTGAAAATCAGTATGAACTTCTGCCATTTAAGTGTTAACCTACAAGGTCTTGTTCCCATGCTCACGAAGGCGGATCAAGATGAGTAATGGCCGCACAGGCAAAAATATAAATCTAACGCGGCTCACATATTTGGAACACTACTCATTTACTCGATGGCATGTGGCCATATGCGAACACATAGACAGTCGGACACTGACTAGCAGCCGAAAAAAAATGAGTTGTCAATTTGAATATTGGAACGGAATTTTACTTTGATATTATCACATGAGATAGCATGGTCCATTGTGTATAGTGCCGATTAATTAACATTCGGAAAGCTCTGCTTGCAAATAACCACCCAACGAGCTAATGCTTGACATAACCATAGCTCAAATGCCCATTGCCCTATTGTCAATATAAAAATGCCAGCGAAAAATACAGCTGCCGTCTAATCCTGCTATGTAAGCATTTTTCGCTGAAAGTAACATGCCAATGCTATCAATTAAGTCATTGTGGCCCTTGTTCCTCTGCAGCTTTGGCTGCAAGTACACGCTCAATGAATTCGACATTTAGGTCTTTGCACGCCTGCTCCTCGTGGCCACCCACCTGAACAACCTGTAAAGGCAGACATGCCTAAACCTCAGAGCCGCCTTTGCAACCTTTTGGAAGTCATGAAAATCACGTAGCAAGTGTTAATAGCCACTTCTATAATGCACCTCAACAGCATAAGAACCTGATGCTCCGATGAGCGCCCATTAAAAACACTTTCCTGTCCTGACATATTTGCACACACTATACACTTCGGAAATATCTTAGAACAAGGAGTTTGTTGATGGCCAAATCATGAATTCATGAGCTCGTTTCTCCTACACTGACATTCCATGTATCAACTTTAAGAGCAGTGTTGCAGAGGTAGAGACCTCTTCACCAGAATATTACTTGGATCACAGAAGGGAGAAAGAAATAAAAAACGAGAGCCCTAATCCGTTCCATTTTGCTGCTTAAAATCGAAAAATCGCATAATCAGCTTCAACTTCAAGCAAGCGATTCGCTTTTTACAACGCAGGCGTCACGCAAGGAGAAGGGGAGTGGGTCTACACTACCTCGATTCCAGCCTTCCTCAGGGTGTCTAAACCCCCTCCGCTTACCCGCGGATCGGGGTCCACCATTCCAACAACCACCTATGAGGATGCACACCAACATGAATTCGAGGCATACCTAAATACCAGCTTCATTGCAGCACCCAAGATGGACGGAAGCGGGAAAGACACAAAAGCGTACAGAAGCGGGCGCCGCACATCAGTGTGCATGAAGAGGTGTTGCACAAGAAAGAACGGGAGCAGGCACCGCACAAAAAGGGAAGCTGGAAAGCGGAGCGCCCACAATTAATTAAAGAACAGGAGCAGGCACCGCACAAAAGGGAAGCTGGAAAGCTGGAGCGCCCACAATTAATTAAAGAACAGGACCAGGCACCGCACAAAAGGGAAGCTGGAAAGCAGAGCTCCCACAATTAATTAAAGAACAGGAGCAGGCACCGCACAAAGGGAAGCTGGAAAGCGGCGCCCACAATTAATTAAAGAACAGGAGCAGGGGACCGCACAAAAGGGAAGCTGGAAAGCGGAGCTCCCACAATTAATTAAAGAAAGGAGCAGGCAATCGCACAAAGGGAAGCTGGAAAGCGGAGCGCCCACAATTAATTTGGAAAAGAACAAAGGAGCAGGCACCGCACAAAAGGGAAGCTGAAGCGGAGCGCCCACACCACCAAAGAACAGGAGCAGGCACCGCACAAAAAGGGAAGCTGGAAAGCGGAGCGCCCACAATTAATTAAAGAACAGGAGCAGGCACCGCACAAAAGGGAAGCTGGAAAGTGGAGCGCCCACAACTACACCCCAGCAACCAACAGTCATCATCACAACAAAGAAAGCATGCGTTGTGCTTGCCCGCTAAGTTTTGAAGGTGGGCAGCGGACGGTGACGGTCTCCTTGTCTGCCCCGCGACGTCGTGGGCCAATGCGGGACGCGTGCACATCAAATCAAATTGCAGCCATCGACAAGAGTCAGCCCAACCAAGGTCCTCAAGGTGCGATCGAGCTGAAAGCGTCGCATGTCGGCAGGGTGGTAACACGGGGGCCCTAACAGTAGTCCATCCTTGGACAGACATTGAGCGGTTGGAGAAGACCGACCAAAGCCGTCCCGACCATCACCGCGATGGGAGAATCAGCATGAAGGAAGGAATATGTGGGGGGACAGCACATATCCGCACACACCAAACGAGAAAGAAGCAGCAACACTCAAACTTATTTTACAGAAGCGAAGTGCGTCCAGAAGTACAGCCCATGATTCTAATGGAGGGGGGAAACTTCCACGCGTGTGGACGTCACAGATGCTTTTGTGGCCAATCGAAGTGCCGGATTAAAAGAGCGAGCTCCCAGGGGCGGTGGGCCTCCCCGGCTGCTTTGAGAAAGCGCACACCAGTCTTCGAGCGCGCATGCGATGTCACGGGAACTGGGCGGACAACTGGGCTGTAATCGGACCAGGTCCGAGAAAACAAGGACGCTCTACGTCAAAAGCCTCTGTAAAATATCACCGGTGTTGTGCCAAGAAAGCATTTCGGGAGGGCCTCCACGGGGAGTGCGAGCTGGCAGCCAGGAGGGCCTCCACGGGGAGTGCGAGCTGGCCGCCAGGAGGGCCTCCACGGGGAGTGCGAGCTGGCCGCCAGGAGGGCCTCCACGGGGAGTGCGAGCTGGCCGCCAGGAGGGCCTCCACGGGGAGTGCGAGCTGGCAGCCAGGAGGGCCTCCACGGGGAGTGCGAGCTGGCAGCCAGGAGGGCCTCCACGGGGAGTGCGAGCTGGCAGCCAGGAGGGCCTCCACGGGGAGTGCGAGCTGGCAGCCTGGAGGGCCCTAACAAACCTCCACCGGCTGTTCAGTTAGTCATGCCCAAGTAGGAGCACCCTGACGCACCTTAGTCACCTCTGCCTTCACAAGCGCCATACTGCACGGCGGCGTGCGACCTGCAGCACAACGTCTCCGCTTGACACCTTAGTGCCGCGCAGCGCACTCAGCACCTCACTGCCCCGAGCTCCCGGTAGAATCACCGCCTTGACCTCCCAGCGGAAGCGCCCGCCTGCGAAGTACAAGCATAGGGAAAGACGCGAGGTCTGTACCCCGAGAGAAACTTCGGAGGGCACGTGCTTACACATATGTGCGCCGACATATCCTGCAAACCCTAAATGCGGAGGTTGTTACCGAACTTCAACCAGAGCCGCAGATCTATGCCCCTATTCCTAGGGTTCAGGTGCTCACCGAAATGGTTGCAAGGCTCCAAGCTGACGTATGCCGTGGCACCCTTCGCTCGCTCCCCTGCAATGCGTAGCGGGCACAATACATCGCCTGCTTCAGAGGTTATCCGTGACCGTCCAAAAAAGATGCCCCAACCTCTCAAGTTTCATCTCAAAAGTGTCAAACGGTTACACCGGTTTTAGTCACGTCAATACAACGACCTCTGAATTTATCTGTTCAGGTGACTCCAGCCCCTCACAAGTCACCTCTCCCGGAAGATTGAATACATCTCCCCAAAACTCACTTGAGCATCTCGGCCTCAGGATTACACCTAGCTCACAAGCTTCCTCTAGGGCACACATGAACGCCTCCCTTGCAGGTTCAAAAGATTACTTAAAAAAACGGATCTTAAAAAATGCGTTTCTTAAAGTTGCGTGACTCCATGATTGCACCGTCCTTACGCGCATGATAAAAGCAAGATGGCGCCAGGCTTGCACATGCAAGTCACCTCTGACAGTCACAAGATTACTTTGCCTCACAAGCTGCTTACCCTTAAAATCTCTTGAGAAAAACAATACTGAAATGACATTATATACAGTCGGTCATAAGATGAGTCCTGCTCAAATCAAAACGTTTGATTGCGATAACATTACAGGGGACTTGCAAAGCATTTCTGCCTGCCACACGAATACGCGCAACCTCACGTGCAAAGCTTCAAGAGATACACTGTTATGCTGGCCGCAGAAGTCGCCTCTTAGGGGACGCCGCTACCTCTTTCGAGAGTGACGAATGCTATCTAGGTTTTCGGCAACATAGATGTCAGGAAAGGGGGCGCAAGCTGTGGCTCAGGACTTCAACAGTTAGTTGAAGCCTATCAGAAGGGGGGATTTGAGAAGCAGGATGTGGCCTATCGGGAACATGCAACGTTGCGGAAGGCAATCGGAAATTGGTTTCTCGAAGAAGGCAATACCTGCCGCTCGGAGCGCGAAGACCTCCGCGTGCGGCTCACCCGCTTTCGGATGATAGCCCTTGCCAACAACCTGTACGACACGCATTTGTAAAACCCGAGCAACCTCTTGAAGTGCAGGCAAAGTCGCGATCGCGTGGAAAACAAGTCGGTGTTCCAACCGCCAAGGGAACGACGCGTAGCCCGCGTACTCCCCGAGAACGATACACTAAGATTTAGTACGGTACCTTGCCATCTTTCACGATCATGCTTCCGACCATTGGGTTGGGATGAGTTTGGCCTTCAGCCTGCACATGGTATACAGAATCCGTGAGAGGGGTATCTATAAAGATTTCGTTAAAACTGCCCGAGACTTCCACGCGACATACCGTGCGAGCTAGTTCTATGCACTGCATGATGTACGCTCGGTCTTCATCGCTCACCTCGGGCTCTGGCAAAGGCAGCCGACCACCGATAAGAACGTGTGATTATTCCAAGCTGACTTCCTAACTTATGAAAGTTATTTCGGAATTGATATCCGAGAACAAACAGCTTATTACAATAGAACGCACACGTCCTCATTGCGTGGACAATTCCACCAAAGCATCTCATGGTACCTGCTGAATCTGTTGTGCTGAAGATCTTGCTTTGGCGTCGAACATTACGAGCTTGGAATTTAAACGGTGAAGCACGGGTCTGGACGTGCTGGCCAGTCACCCCTCGTTTGCATCTCTGCACACGGTGAACAGTGGGATGTGTCTGACTGGCGCTTCCAACATTTTGTGTTCGAAGCCGATGGGAATGCCCTCCTATCGCCCGATGTTCTCTTGAGCCAAACAGCGTCACAGAGTTGCTAAAGTAGATAATGCTCGCCATGTTCGAAATGCTCTGACGTGTTTGAACTGAAATTAAGTAAAGCTGCGTAGAGCTCCACACAACAGGCGTTTCAAGACCGCTCGCCCTAAAAGCACACAATCGAATGTTCTTGTTGCGTTGCGTTCTCCTTCTCCCGTCTTCGTCTCGTTCTGCTTCTCGGCTATATTCATATCATCACGTGTCACTGTATCGTGTATGACTATCGCTATCGTATCGGGTATCGGTATGCCCCATCGCATCGGGCATCATCGGCCTAATTTTCTAGAGAGGCAGACACGCTCGGCTGCAGGCGCTGCAGTCGAATGGGTTTCCAGCTACTGTGTCCAGCTACACTCTACCTCTAGCTCTACCTCTACCTATCTCTTGTACTTGTTCCCAGAGCTTAAATTAGACTTAGGGCGTGTAACGTTCTGGGGTCCATTTCTCCGAGCCTCTTCGATCAACTGTAACGTCGACCCTCGCGTGTCGCAGGCCGCGCAGCGGCCGCGCTCGGAGAAACTCTGGGAACAAGAGAGAAGAGTAGGTTTCAAATTCAAGCTCACGCTTTTTCTCTCGTCTCACGTCTGTTCTCTGGCGGCCTCTCGTGTCAAACCGTTTTTCTGATTTCTCCCCTTCCCTCCCCCTTTTCCTCCTCATTTTCTCCTCCTTTTCGCCAACCTTCCACTTCCCCCCTACTCTTGTCCCCAGAGCTTATGGACGAAAATAAACATTTAGGGTTTGTAACTCTGTGGGGTCCAAAAGTTTCTCCGAGCCTCTTCGATCAACTGTAACGTCCACCCTCGCGGCCGCGCTCGGAGAAACTCTGGGGACAAGAGTAACTTCCCCCCCTTTTCTGGGCGTTTCCCCCCCTCCGTCATCATCCGTAAATCCCCCTCCGGGTCTTGCAAGAAAGAAGCGCGAGGCGAGAGGGCTGTATGTTTTCCCCCAATATTTAATCCGCCCATAATAAAATATCGACCGCTTGTCATTCCGCCGCGGCAGCGGCATCGGCAGCGGCATCGCATCGGCACCCCGGCAGCGCTGCGCTGCGGCCGATCTGCAGCATGCTGCGCCGCGCCGGCAGAGCAGAAGAGAACTCGCGTCGGACAGGAACGAACCTCCTCGTCCTGTCCGCGTGCCGATTGCGCCAGCGCAGGTTGTGAAAGAAGAGATGAGGTGTTTCTTCAACGCCGATTCGGAAGTTGTAGGGATTTACCTCTCTCCTCTTGGCAACCGCCTTCGCAGTCCATCAGGTCAGAGTTCATAACATTGTACAAATCAAGTGCTCCTTACCGCACATACCGCATCACGTCAGGCAAGACGTCAGCTGTGTAACCTGCGAACCAACATACTATAAGAAGAGTTGCTCGCAACAGCAGGTGGATCAAAGGCCAGATCACCTGTAGGCAGGCCAACGACTGCAGCGACTCGTCGCACTAAAAGCTAGAGTCCCACAAATAATAATATTCAGAACATCGTTTAGTTATATTCAAGCAAGTTAGGCGGGAAGCATGAAGCTCGACGTGAACGCGCTGCGTTATATGGAAAAGGTGACGCTTCTTTGTGCAGTGGCTGCTCGCTTGTTCAAACTGCTGCAAGCGGCATGTTCAAACGCCAGTAGCCTCTATTTAGCTACTTTGATACGCATGCAAAACGCATCAGAGACCTGAGCCCTGATCCAAAGCCACTCTCGCTCGCAGGATGCATGGCGCGTCCTGACGGCTGTGGAGATGGGGATGAAGAATCACGAACTTGTTCCAGCGCCCCTTGTGGAAAGCATTGCCGGGCTGAAGCACGGTGCGCAAATCATTCCGTGATTTCCACAGAGTTCATACCTTGTGAGTGCTGAAGAACGTCTGTACCCTCTTGAACAAGGCTCTGCTCCTAAGGTGCGGATATGCTTTGACAGGCGGCGCATACAGACAGGTTCAAGAGCTTCTGCGTAACAAGTTGGTGCACCACGACTCGAAACACTATGACGGATACAGACTGACGTACATGGGTTACGATTTTCTCGCCCTAAAGTCTTTGCTGAATCGTGGCGTCATTACCGGCGTCGGCCGACAAATCGGCGTCGGGAAGGAGTCAGATATCTTCGAGGTTGTGAACGAGGAGGGGGAGACTTTGGCGCTGAAGCTACACCGCCTGGGGCGCACATCATTCCGCGCAGTGAAGAACAAGCGAGATTATCTGAAGCATCGACAGGTGTGAACCCACGAGAACTTTCCAGATAACTTGCTTTAGACAAGGGTCGAAGTTTCCGTGCTATCTAGTGGCACGTTCCAGTACAGTTTGACACCTGCAGAACACCTATGACAGGTCACCGCCGCTCGCACTTCAGCGGGTTGAGTATGACAGGTCACCGCCGCTCGCACTTCAGCGGGTTGAATATGGTACTGTCTCACACACCGTTAGGGTTCCGGCTTCCACGAATCGGCAACCGCTTCCCCTCGACAAATGTACGAATATTCTCTCTCTTTTATTTACATAGAGCGAGCCACTTATGTGAAGCAAATGAAGCCGTACCGTATTCAACTCTACAAGCCGTGGACACGGGCTGCGGTCCGTTCAGTTCAGGGTTTAGGAGGAGCCGCTTCGGGCGACGCTTGCTGCAGAAGGTTGCGGGGACTCACACCGCCCACCTGGTGGATACGGCCGGGGGTGCGAGCAGAACTTCAACTGGCTGTACCTCTCACGGTTGGCGGCGCTGAAAGAGTTTGCGTTCATGCGCGCCCTTGGGGAGAACGGCTTTCCAGTCCCCGGTGCCATCGAAGTGAATCGCCATGCTGTCCTTATGACCCTCGTCAAAGCCCATCCTTTGACGCAGGTGCCTCCCATATGCCTCCTTCCTCCAGCTTTTGCGCCTATCGCATACAACATGTGGTGCCAATATAGCACTTCCATTGCGCCAACTTTGACCTCGCTGGCCCATACTGCCTCTCCTCTCCATGTTGGCCTCGCAGCCAGCAACCCTCTTCCCTGTTCCCACTCCGCCGATAAGGGATGCCTCTCACCTTCTTCCCCGCCCACAGCTGCTTGACCTGCTCGACTGCGTCGTGTTGCTTGACGCCACCACCCAGTCGCTCTGCTCAGGACTGACCACGTCTGCTCTGCCTTTCCTCTTCACTTTGCTGACGTGTGCCACTTTCACCTTCTAGCGCCACTATGCTGACGTGTGCCACTTTCGCCTTCTAGCGCCACTTTGCTGACGTGTGCCACTTTCGCCTTCTAGCGCCACTATGCTGACGTGTGCCACTTTCGCCTAGCGCCACTTGCTGACGTGTGCCACTTTCGCCTTCTAGCGCCACTCTTGCTGATGGTGCCACTTCGCTTCTAGCGCCACTTTGCTGACGTGTGCCACTTTCGCTTCTCTAGCGCCACTTTGCTGACGTGTGCCACTTTTCGCTTCTAGCGCCACTTTGCTGACGTGTGCCACTTTCGCCTTCTAGCGCCACTTTGCTGATCGTAAAGCCACTTTCACCTCTAGCGCCACTTTGCTGGACGCAGCTACTCGCCTCTAGCGCCCACTTTCACCTCTAGCGCCACTTTGCTGACGTGTGCCACTTTCACCTTCTAGCGCCACTTTGCTGACGTGCAGCCACTTTCACTTAGCGCCACTTTGCTGACGCAGCCACTTCCTCGCCTCTAGCGCCTACTATGCTGACGTGTGCCACTTTCGCCTTCTCTAGCGCCACTTTGCTGACGTGTGCCACTTCTCACCTTCTAGCGCCACTTTGCTGACGTGTGCCACTGCTGACGTGTGCCACTTTCTCGCCTTCTAGCGCCACTTTGCTGACGTGTGCCACTTTCGCCTCTACGCCACTATGCTGACGCGCAGCCACTTTCGCCTAGCGCCTACCTTGCTGATTGCAGCGCCACTTTCACCTTCTAGCGCCACTTTGCTGACGTGTGCCACTTTCGCCTCTAGCGCTCACTTGCTGACGTGTGCCACTTTCGCCTTCTAGCGCCACTTTGCTGACGTGTGCCACTTTCGCCTTCTAGCGCCACTATGCTGACGTGTGCCACTTTCGCCTTCTAGCGCCACTTTGCTGACGTGTGCCACTTTCGCCTTCTAGCGCCACTTTGCTGACGTGTGCCACTTTCGCCTCTAGCCACTTTGCTGACGCGTGCCACTTTCGCGCCTCTTAGCGCCATACTCATGCTGACGTGTGCCACTTTCGCTCTAGCGCCACTTTTCTTTGCTGACGTGTTCACTTTTCGCTTTCTAGCGCCACTTTGCTGACGTGTGCCACTTTTCGCCTCTAGCGCCACTTTTGCTGACGTGTGCCACTTTCGCCTAGCTCACTGACGTGTGCCACTTTCACCTCTTTAGCGCCACTTGCTGACGTGTGCCACTTTCACCTTCTAGCGCCACTTTGCTGACGTGTGCCACTTTTCACCTTCTAGCGCCACTTTGCTGACGTGTGCCACTTTCACCTTCTAGCGCCACTTTGCTGACGTGTGCCACTTTCACCCTCTAGCGCCACTTTGCTGACGTGCCACTCGCCCTAGCGCCACTCTGCTGGACGTGTGCCACTTTTCACCTCTAGCGCCACTCATGCTGACGTGTGCCACTTTCGCCTTCTCTAGCGCCACTTTGCTGACGTGTGCCACTTTCGCCTTTCTAGCGCCACTCTCTTTGCTGACGTGTGCCACTTTCACCTTCTAGCGCCACTTTGCTGACGTGTGCCACGCCTTAACCACTCTTGCTGACGTGTGCCACTTTCACCTTCTAGCGCCACTTTGCTGACGTGTGCCACTTTCACCTTCTAGCGCCACTTTGCTGACGTGTGCCACTTTCACCTTCTAGCGCCACTTTGCTGACTTGTCTCGCCCTTTCCCTTTGCCCCTCGCCCCGCTGTCCTTTTTCCTGTTGCCCGCCTTTCCAGTAGACCGCGCGCGACATTCGACCTTTGCCAGCTTCTGAGACTTCGCAGCCAGAGCCTTCGGCAGCTGTCTGACGTTCTACGTGGCTGCTGGTGTCAGGTGCGCGAGCTGGCGCACCCCGAAAAGGTGTTTAACCAGGTGTCGGACCTGCTGGTGCGCATGGCGGAGCATGGCCTCATCCACTGCGATCTCAACGAGTTCAACCTTATGGTACTACCCCTCCCACGCCGCGTAACCCTGGTATTCGCTGGTTGTGTACACTCTGCTTCACTTTCAGTGCTGGCTGGGAGCAGGTAAACGACCAGGAGGAGGTGACGATGATCGACTTTCCGCAAATGGTGTCCTGTTCGCACCCCAACGCCGAGATGTATTATGAGCGGGACCAAATGTGCCTCAAGATCTTCTTTGCGCGAAAGTTCGGTCTCGGCAGCACAGGCCTCGTCGAGGATGCAAGTCCCGACGAGTCCATCATGAAGTGCCCATCCTTCAAAGGTGTCGACCACTACGCCGCTCAGCAGTGCCAGCCTTCCTGGGCCAGCCCCGAGCCCTGCGCCTGCCGTCAGGGGGCTCAGCAGTGCCAGCCTTCCTGGGCCAGCCCCGAGCCCTGCGCCTGCCGTCAGGGAGCTCAGCAGTGCCAGCCTTCCTGGGCCAGCCCCGAGCCCTGCGCCTGCCGTCAGGGGGCTCAGCAGTGCCAAGAGAGAGTTCAAGGGACTTCTTTCGGGACACTCCGTCGCACGGGTCGTCAGAGAGTGGCCACAGCGGCCCCCGAGACAGCGCCCCCCGAGAGACAGCTTCGGGCGGGGCGCTCGCACGTGCAACATCGGTCTGCAGTGGAATATGGAGCATGAAGCAATCTCATCGTGCAGTCGTAGTGTGCCAGGCGGCTTGGTGTGCGCAATGCGGCCCCTCCTGGGTCAGCCCTGAGCCCTGCTCGGCCAGGGCAAAGCCCGCAGCCTACTCGCCCACGGCGCAGCCCGCAGCCCGCAGCCCGCTCGCCCACGGCGCAGCCCGCAGCCCACTCAGTTTGATCCTTGGCTCGCTGTGTCTGCTCTTGCGTGGGGGCTGCTTGCTGCGTCCCCTTGCACTAGGATGTTCTGGCGCGACCATCTTGCACTCGGGCGCTGCACCTGCATCTCTGGCACACCTTCTACGGCGCGTTCGGAGGGGGGGACTGACAGATCAGGGTTGAGGTATCAGATGTGGCCATCGCGAAGCAAGGCACTCTGGACGAGGCGCTGAAGGCGAGTGGATTCAGCAAGGCGGAGGAGAAGGCTCTCGAACAGGTTGCGTCCCGCCTGTGGGTGTTGTGACCCGAAGCCGTGTAAGCCCTAAGCTTGCAGAGCCTGGCCAATGTCTGATCCAGGAGCGCGCACTGAGGCAATCGGCTTTCGGAGCCTGGCCAAATTCTGCTTGGTCGGCCGCTTGGGCGATGGTTCACGCGGTGATGCTGCAAGGATGCAACGTGTAGATCTTCACAGGGCGGTCGCCAGCTGGTCCTCCCCAGCCGGTGCCGTGACTGAGCTGCCCCGGAGCACTGGACGGCTGCAGGCTCTCGAGGCCACCCGAGAAGGAGACGAGGAGGAGGGCGAGGACGGGCAGCACAAGCGCCCCGGCAGCGAAGCTGTAGCCGTCGTGTGCACCTTCACCATCGATGAGGTCGAGAGCCACGTGGCATGCTCATTGAGCCTTGAGCAAAGTGGGCTGTCAGCGGAGGGAGAAGAAGGTCTGACCTGCCTTCCAACCATTGATCCTCCCCGCAAGCCCAGATTCCCATCGACCACTGGGCATCCACCTCCCTGTCATCCTGGGCATCCACCTCCCTGTCATCCTGGCATCCACCTCCCTGTCATCCTTGGCATCCACCTCCCTGTCATCCTTGGCATCCACCTCCCTGTCATCCTTGGCATCCACCTCCCTGTTATCCTGGCATCCACCTCCCTGTCATCCTTGCCATCCTGGCATCCACCTCCTGTCATCCTGGCATCCACCTCCCTGTCATCCTTGGCATCCACCTCCCTGTCATCCTTGGCATCCACCTCCCTGTCAACCTTGGCATGCACCTCCCTGCCATCCTTGCCATCCACCTCCTGCCATCCTTGCCATCCACCTCCCTGTCATCCTTGGTATGCACCTCCTGTCATCCTTGGCATGCACCCTCCTGTCATCCTTGGCATCCACCTCCCTGTTATCCTTGGCATCCACCTCCCTGTCATCCTGGGCATCCACCTCCCTGTCATCCTTGCCATCCACCTCCCTGTCATCCTTGCCATCCTTGGCATGCACCTCCTTCGCATCCTTGCCATCCTTGGCATCCACCTCCTTGTATCCCATCCACCTCCTTGCCATCCATCTCCTTGTCATCCTTGCCATCCACCTCCTTGCCATCCTTGCCATCCATCTCCTTGTTATCCTTGGCATCCACGTCCCAGTCATCCTTGGCATGCACCTCGCTGGCATGCTTGGCATGCACCTCGATGGCACCCTTTCCGTCCATCTCCTTGGCATCCACCTCCTTGCCATCCTTGCCATCCATCTCCTTGTTATCCTTGGCATCCACGTCCCTGTCATCCTTGGCATGCACCTCGCTGGCATGCTTGGCATGCACCTCGCTGGCATCATTAGCATGCACCTCGCTGGCATCCTTGGCATGCACCTCCATAGCATCCTTGAGATGCACTTCCTGTCATCCTTGACATGCACTTCCTGTCATCCTTGACATGCATCTCGCTGGCGGCCTTGGCACGTGACACCTTTTTGAGATCTCTGGTCCAGTGCGAGGTCATCCTAGGCATGCGATATTGTCACCAGATCTATGGACCACTGCCTTGCTACCATTGAGCGGAATGCTTTCGTTGTAGCATGAATTTTCAGTCCGTTGGAATGCACGGCATTCACACTTAGTTATTGTCATTTTTGTCATGGATACTTGCACAGGAGGTGCAGGGAGCTCACCAGTGGAGGATGAAAACCTCGATGAGGAGGACGACGAGGAAGAAGACGGCGAAGAAGATGGGACTGCATCTTCGAGGCGGGCGCAGACGCGTGGAAAGAATGTCCGAGCCAACGTTCATGCAAAGCGCCGCAACCAGCAAAACACAAAGCAAAGCTCAACAAGATCGCGCAATAGAAACAAGCTAGAGGGTAAAGCTAGAGGGAAGGCGAAGGGAGACAGCATCGGAGGCGGTGGCAGTGTATGGTAGTGAATATTGGAGGTTTTGTGGTGGCGATTGGCGTAGGAACGGGCACGGTTTGTTGGTGCCTTCAAATATGCGACTTGGTTTTGGTGAAATCATACAATGGAATATAATTTGCAGTATGTCCGATTCTTTTATGTCCAAATCCCAAATAACGGCCATTACATTGTGCAAGCTTGTTGACGAAAATATATGTAAATCATGTGAATTGCGGGCATATACTGTATGCCATGCACTGCGCAGAAGCAATGGTGGTGAACCCAGAGATTTAGTGATGTTTACATGTTCACAAGGCTGCAGCTCCACATCGTTTTTCTTTCGCTGTTTATCTGATCGCAATTTAATGTGCAACATCAATCGAACAATGCATATGAGGTCATCAATGTGGCATTTCTGATTGCACATCGCCCACTGAAAAAATCGTTAGTGTTCTTTGCAGGTTTAGGATTCGCGTCTTTGTATATAATTATGTGGCGGCCGGACATCTTTAAATGAAATTGGCAACGTGTAGAGGGACACATATTGCATTCGTTTGCGTGTAACGATAATATATTCACATATTTTAGATGTGGTCAAAACACATGGCAACGCCCCTCGCTAAGGAGAATCGCGACATTGTGTACAAAGTACGCACGAGGGCGCACATCACACATACTATGCTCTACGAATATTGAGTGTTATACATTTATGGGCGGACAGCGTACTCAGTTACCACGACCCCCGCATGAGGCAACTACTGCATTTAATAATTTGAATATATAAGACATGCGGAAAGCTTGACACCTCTATACTATTTCCCTGTTTTTCCCCGGACTACCTTACAATAAATGTGTAGACCTTTCATACGTCCTCATATATGTTGTACGAAGAACAAGTCGAGACATGTATGCACAACTCATGGCAAGCATAAAATCCGCCGGGTGAGATCCGGCGTTTGATACATGCTGAATTGTAGATATATGCTGAATTGTAGATATATATATATATGACCACTTCCGCGACTCAGATGGGATGGATTGACTATTTTTTCAAGGGTTTTAGGGTTTTCTTTCGTCCATATGGAGCACGACTACTATGGTTTAGCATTTTGGAGAACAAATTTTCATGTTGAGAATTCGATATTTGATGTCCCTGAGTGTCCATTGTGTGGGATTTTAAGCTTACGTAATCGGAAATTTAAGGTCGAAAATCGAGTAAAATGCCCGATGTACGCAATTTCAGCGATTTCGACCATTGCAAATTTACGAATCTAACACCACAATAGGGCGCATTGACGACATTTTCCCGTTCCATAATCTATAAGCAGATACTATTGCCCTTTTTACCGCAAGTTTTCCGCAACTCTCACGATATCTACAAAATTCCCAGTTTTTACCGCAACGGTTCACCGCAACTCTCACGATATCTACCAAATTCCAGTACAAATCCATCCCAGTTGAGTCGTGGAAGTGGTCTATATTATATATACACTGGGGCCCGCTGTATATTGGGTGCACCATGTTATGTTTTAAATGATCAGGCCATATCCTTGGCTCCGGCGCATGGTTGATTGTCAAATTATATATATATATGTATATATATATATGAAGTACACACACACTCACTCACTCACACACACACACACACACACCATTGGCATGTGGGTGTGTACGTGCATCACGATTCGTGTTTATGTGTAAATTGCTCAATTTACTTCTTCGTCAATGTATTGACATCCGTACAGTGATATCACATCCATCGCCATGGCAGTAGATGGTAGACAGGTTGTCTCCTAGGTTTCGTGTTGGCACGTGCTCATCCGAATTTGTACCGCATGTTGCGCTACCATGAATATAGGGCAGTAGGAAACATAAAGACATGTGCATGCTGCAGTTATCAATATGAATCTGCAGCGCCATTCATTGGATGTGCCGAATGATATACGAGTTCAATTTGTTTCTGCAGGACGATGTCTGTTTTGTAAGGAAATTATCTATGTGCCGTATGTGAAGAAATCGCGATAATGCGGCTTTTAGGCATACACTTGCGCAGCCACATATACATACGCATTATCAGGACTACATACATATATAATAAGCAGCCCCAAAAATGCGCAAGTGGTCATGCTCCACTGTTTCGTTTCCCGAATAAGAATCCTGCAACCAGGCTGTTAGCTTCCACGCATCACCAGTAAACGTAGTCACGTGAGCGTAACATTGATTATCCCAACCATAGGTACGCATCCCAACATATATGTGTGTGTGTGTGGCATACTGTTCGATGTTGTCTTCTAAGGCAATTCTGTATACGCCGTAACACGTGTTGCTGATATGCATGCGCCGCCAGGAGTATGCACGCACTGTGATGTGCGGTGTATACTATACATAACACCGATACGCAAACCCTTGTCAACGTATATGTGCATCATTGATATGACTGCGTGAGAGTGCAAGGACCGACGTTGATTTTAACAAGGTCGCCATTATTGCTCTTTCTTGAGGATGTCGGCATCCACAGTGCCAGATATGTCCGTGTTGCGCATGCCTTCCGCAGTTTTCACCGTGGGTTGTTTTGATTGCTTGCTGATGACAGTTTCAATTATCCCGGCCACAAGTTTGTTTACAACGACCTTTCCGTTTGGGGATGAACACTTGGCGAGATCATCCAAATCACCAGCCGAACCGTCAACGTCAAAATCAGCAATGTCGTCGACTACGTCGGCAAGCCAAACGCTTGAGGACCGTACGCTTGCGCAACTGTCCATCTCATCGTCATCGTCGTCGAAATTATTCACGTAGAAACGAGGTGTTCCTACTGCAGTCCTGTCTCCAGATGAGTTATGGGCGGTGGCATCATCCTGCACCTGCTTTATCGTTTCATATCGATCACGCACAGATTGTCGGCTTATGAAGCGCGCAATGCGACGGCGAATACTTTTGGTGACAGATTTCGTCAGGGAGTATGCTAAATACATTGACGTTATTGTCACCGCGCACACCACGACGGTATGCCCATGAATATATTCGATTCGGGGATCAGCTGCAAAACTTGCTGGAAGCACCGTGGGCACGTGATTTTTAATACTGGTTTCCACGAAATCCAAAACTGCGTGCAGCTCGTCAAAATACAAAATGATCGGGAAAATTATCAAATAACACGCTACGAAAGTCCGGAAAAAAGGTGGGCATGTTCGTCTCGTGCGTCTTATCAATAACTGCATGCTGTATATAGCTATCGATTGGTATAACGGATCGGTGAGAGTGGTTATCACACAGCACGCGTATGATAGCTGTGCTAATGATGGTGAGCAAGCCGGATTGCTCCTGGAGAAATCATGCAGCGATGCCGAAGGACCGTATTTATCGATAAGAGCCGGCTGGTATATGTAATAGTCGTTCGTTAGAATAATGAATGCATATGTTGATATTCGAACGGATTCAACGTTGTCTAAGCGGCCGATGCCACGAAGTCGATATGTATGTATCTGTCGAAGAAGTAGAAGTGCTTGCGCCAATACGAAAATTGAAAATATTTAATACGCACTGAAGGTGTATATTTGTAATTTTATTTGTATATTCTAAAAGAATCGGCGGACGGGTCAACATATGATATGCAGGTCATGACGTGTCAAACTGACATAAGGGTGCTGAATCGCAATCAGTATATCTTATAAATATCTCATTATAATTTTATTGAATGACTTGTCCGAGAAATATAAATATAAACATATCACATGCGAAGATTTTATCTCATTGAGTATAAAAATGGTAGACAGTCAGATGACGAGGATTATCCATTTGCAAAATATAGTGTGAGTGTATAGTATTGGATGACCAATCAGATGCACGAGCATCGTCAGCGAGCAAACTATAACGGCATACGTTTATTGTTACATAAAAGATGGTATGCCCCAGGTCATTCGGGTATGATCTCACATTCAATCTCACAGCAGGGTCATGATTGTATTTCAAGATATAAATTCATATTCTACTATCGAATATTCTCTGCCTACAAATGAGAAGACAATCATGCAGGCTGCTGTGGCCCCACGTGCTCAGGACAATATTTACTACTTGCTGACGGCGGCAGGGCAAAAATTGAAGAACTGGTGACATGGCCAGGGCGATAATCGCAAACTGGTGACCTGGCCAGGACAATAATTCTACCGCACTAAAAATCCTAGACTTCTGCCGAGTCCGAAGAGGTTCCGCGAATAAACTACCGAGTGACCAAAGAGGTGCCGGCCCATTCGGAACTATTGCTCATCGCAGTCATCACACGTCGAATTTTATTCAATATTTGTTATCTATATAGCGACACAGTGTTATTGCTGGAATTTTAGAGATGAAATACATTATAACAAAGGAGGAGGAGGAGGTGGAGCGACATTTGGTCAGGTATATGCCGTATACAAATATACCACATCTGGGATGTCAATCATGCATGCATGCATCTTTCATGTTACACATACATTTTAATTTCATGATTTGCTAACATCTTGCCCAGGAAGAATGCATTTCTATAATTGCCAATAACGGCTGGAACTGCTACTATACTGCTGGCAACCTGGCATGACATGGCATGGCATTGGCACGGCATGGCAAATAATGTTGGCATACCGAATGGCATGGATGCATTGGCATGGCATGACAATGCGAGAGGAGAAGGAATTTCGGTGTTTTTTTCCCTACCTATTGTACATAATTGCCATGTGGCATCATCGATTATTGCATTGATGGCGCTTCAATTATATATAGATGCCGATTTCAGGATTTCGATTCGTGTAGAACCTCGTGACCTGGGGCATAAACTAGTTATCCGCCTCGGAGGTTTTGGCACCTCGATTATATAATCGAGGGGGGAAAACTCTTCGGCAGATAACTAGTACTTATTGCGTCGCTTCGTTTCCCCATTTCTCATTCTACCAACGCATGGAACTTGCTGTTGCAACGGGAAGTTCAGCTGGAGCTCCTAAACGATCATCTGCGGACATAGCAAGTATTTACGAAAAGCGCAAGAGACGCAAGACACTCACCCGATGCAATTTTGCATTTTGGCATCTCCGGTGAACAAACTTTTGATAGTTTGAAAAGTTTTCCGGAAGCAAAGCTCCGTTTCACCGAGCCGCATATCAGACCAGACGCGGAAAATGACTAGGACGAAAGCAAAAAAAAACTCAATACCGTGTTAGTATTGGTGAGCGCCAACAAAATATTTCGAACTGATGATGCCGATCATCAGCATGTCCAATAATAGCAGTATTTCCTGCAATATTTGCTGCAAGACAGAAGCTACACAAAAGCAGCTTCAGGTCACCGGATTGGCATGACGAAGGGACGGTGTGGCGGGAGGTCGCTGGCGCGTGTCCGCCCGATCGATTCGCTTTCGATCTTACGTGTATCACTGTTCGAGGATCGTTAGTCGCGCAATCTATCAGGCGCGTGTGCTGCATAGTATTTACGAATCCCACGAAGCCGGCGATTTGCATCTGCATTAGGAATCGATGAACACTGCTATATAATATATTCAGCGTCGGCGGGGGCGGCGATGACGTAGCGGGAGCGACGACACGATCGCGCCGCGAAATCAAGCGAACTTCAGCTTACTGAGGACCTTTTATTGATTTAATTCCAAATTGTGCTTGTTTATAAAGTAAATAGTAATCAGCAAAGTAAACGTTACGTGTGGTTCATCACATCACGGCACGTCATCTCTACGTCGGATCACGTAAGCTATACGTAGGTGCCACGTCAAAATATTTGCCAAATAACTAATTAATTGTGAAATCAATAAAATGTACACAGTGCATTTGGGCCATGGGAGGCGGTGAATCAAAGAAAACCTTGGAAAAGTTTATTTCCGCCCCTCCCTTTTCAACCCCCCTCCCCTCTCCCCCCTCCCCCCACCTCCCTATGCCCCACGATTTTTGAAGACCTCTTCTCTCTAAAATGATGGTTTTCTAAAATGATAGAACTTCTTCAAAGGCATTTGTTTAGCCCAACATGGTGCAGACGTCAAAATTCCCCATCTCAACCAACTCCTTACTTTTTTAAATTCTGAATGGTTCGCGGAGCACATTACACCACACCATCGTTCAACGATTGATCGATTCTTCAGTATGCGACGTTCACTGTGACTGTCGTTACAACGTGCAGTTGTTTTCCGTGTGAATGTGAAGTTTTGTGTTCGACAACGATGGGCCCCGGACGCAGACGAGCCGTGCCAATAATATGGTCGATTGAACTTAATTTAGCAGGGCTTTGAAAACCGCACTCTCTCATGATCATTTTTAACTCGCCCGTGTATTTTCTTTGGCCGCCTACTCTTTGCTCCTGGGGGCGGGGGTGGGGGGTGCATTGGATTTGCTTGCCACATGTCCGCCTAGCTATACTGTATTCTAAAGGGCACATCCTTCCGCTTTCCGATGCTTCCCCGTCCATTTTCCCTGGTGTCCGTGTTCCGCCGTGTTTCGCCACCATATTATGTGCCAGATCTGACCGATCTGAGTGAGTGACACGCGAACGTAGCGCTCGAAGGTTGCACTGTGCTCCTCGACGCGCATTTTATAAGGTTCGCTCTGAACATACACAATAAGGAGAACATTTGCGATGCCATCATCGGTTTTCGCGTTCCTGCAATGTGATTTATTGCACCAAGCGGCTGTTCAATAGGCATCATCGCCCAAATCATAGTTGTGCATGGTATGCTTTGGTGATATCCATCGCGCGCATGCCACAGCAATAAATTAACAGCACATACATGGGACGACATGCGGGATTCTCTGCGCAGGCCTCTGGCTATTCCGATCAGTCAGTTCTGACTAGTGGTGCTGTAGTGCATATCCTCAGCGACACTCGTAGTTCCATTCCAGGTTATTGCGTTATTTAGATTTTAAAGCCTGGCTGCATAGTTCACTTGTTGTGATATAAGACACAGTAGAAGTGCTGAACACAACTTGGAAGGTGCCACGGTGAGTTGATGCCGATCTGTGACATATCGCATTATGCACGATGCTGAATTCCTGAGCTCTGTTCAATAAAAATTGTACTGCTTTGCAATTTGTTTGTCGATGCTATAGTTCGCTATCCTTACCAATTGCGCAGCCCGTCGATAAATTAATGATAACATGACTACTTCGATATCGTGCCCTCCACAATCTGACAGTTTGATCAAATCGACGCAAAATATAGAAAAATGCGTAACCTCCAACTCCGAGGAGAATACAATTGCGGGTGGCATTTCCCATCCACCCCATCTCTACCAGTTCCACAGCATTCAACTTTGTAAGTCGCCTAGACAAGGATGCAAGCCAAGCCCATGCTGTTTGCCGTGCTCCATCTGTTCTGGATGAGCGAGCCTCCGGCACAAACTACCACTCTGGAGGGTCAGCAATGGCCAAAAGCATGCTGGCAAGACATGCAAACACGGTGTACCTGAGGACGCATATCCCGAAGTGCAAGGCGTCCACACTTAGCAATAAAATTGCAATGTGCCAACCCACGACTATCAAGCAAACAAAGCCAATGAGGCTGTATGCTTTCTGGACAGGTGTCACTGCTGTAATCACAAACGCTGCGCCTGAAGTCGCTGCATCACGGCAAACAAGTCGAAAGCATTCTATTTGCCAGGAATGCCACATTATGCACGGGAACTGATGTGCATTTCAATATTTTTCATGCAACTAGGGAACTGGCATGGCTGCCATTCTTTGAGCACGCTTGCGGCGCGCAGATCGAACGACGGGGTCGGATGCAATGGATCCGATCAACACCGTATGCACTGGAAGTATCTCTCTCGGGCCTTCCCAGTGTGACTGCACACGTGAGCGCTCGGAAGTGCATGGCACGAACGTGACGTGGCGCACCATCGGAAGATGGATGACGTCCAAAGAAGGTACACGCCACCCCAGGACATTGCCATGAACACGAAGAAACGCAAAGCCACCACCTGAAAGGGGAGTGCCACCTGACACCAGCCGTGCGGACACCTCAGGTACGCGGAAGCAGGAAACACTCATTGGCTGCTGATGCGGCAAGCCACGTGGCACCCGGAGCCAAGCTGGCATGCAGGAAGTTGCAGCATCGTCCGGCTCTCCGGCGCAGTGTCTCCACGTAAGTCAGACTAAATCTTTCCCTAAATCAGCACCTGGCATGCCTTCGTGCATGAAAGCACAAGAAGGTGGTGACGTGGCACTGGGCGGCACCTGGTGGATTGCCCCCGGGAATGATCCTGTGCGGGCCAAAGTGTACAGCAAGGCGTCCTTGCGTTGCCAAGCGTCCTGCATAGCACCGCCACGTCACACCGTTTCGCCCTTCTCAATCGCTGTCTTTACATTTGTACTCCTTTCGCCCTGCAACGCTGCTTCAGCACCTGCTCGGACCCTTCAGTCCTCATCGGACCCCCCCCGCACTGCAACACTGCAACATGGCGACCGCCTGCCACCCACATGGCACCCTTCCCCACGCTGCAACGGCCGGTATTCCCTCCTTGATGGGCCCTCTTCGCGCTGTGACCGTGGGCCCACTTTCCACACTTCGGCCGTCAGACCCTCTCACTCTTTCACTCCCAGGAGAACACCTGACAGGGCGCCCCTCTATCGATTTAGGCGGGCATTACTACGAACGACCAATCGCCACCTGGACGCACCTGTGTCCATTCTGCCACTTGTTCGTCGCCTTCAGGAAGCTCGTCAACCTGCAGCCGGCAGCCTCACGCCACATCAGGCAGGGGGGAGTGGCGTTTCATTCAAGGCGCCTTTACGTCGGCTTTAATCGGCGCTCACATTCGTAATGATAGTGGCAACCGCCATATGGAGGCGAAGGGCCTTCATTTGCAAGCGTCGGATCGGCATCGGGACGATATCTATCCGCATGATGGCCCCCAGAACGCAATCGAGCTTCGCTGCTGCTGCATCGCATGGGTCGAAGCGACCGCTTCAGCCGCACTGCAACGCATGCGCACGCTACATAGGCCATGCGAGGGGGGAGGGTGGATGTGGTAGCATTCATGGGTGATCAGCTGCTACTGGCAACCACGTGCAGCGTCTTCTAGTAAGAAGGTATGCGTGCGGCACACTGGCAGTCTTGAACCAAGTATAGGGATATGCCGCTCTGAGCCTACTTGCTCAAGGGCATTCATCGGAGGGAGAGCGGAGGGAAGCACACCTTGTGCACGGCGCAGTGGATGTGCACAGTGCTCACGGGCGAATCTCCGCTGAAGATCCTCCTGTGCGAGGCCCAAGCCGTGAAGTGGGCTCGGAGCAGAGGCGTCCCATGGAGCAGCACAAAGGTGACGCAACACCAAGGGCGCGGGTGAACAGCCGAAGGTGCCAAAAGTGTGCCAAAGTGCCAAAAAAGTGCCAAAAGGAGTGTACTTAAAAGTGCCAAAAGATCCAAAGTGCCAAAAGTGCCAAAGTGTAAAGTGTACCAAAAAGTGTGCCAAAGTGTACCAAAAAGTGCCAAAAAGTGTTAAAAGTGTACCAAAAGTGTATAAAAAAGAGTGCCAAAAGTGTACCAAAAAAGTGTGCCATAAGTGCCAAAGTGTACCGAGTGCAAAGAAGTGTGCCAAAAGTCATGAAAGTGTACTTAAAAAGTGTGCCAAAAGTGTGCCAAAAGTGTGCCAGGGGCAGTGTGGGAGAGTGGCGGCGTGGCGAACGGGACCTGAGGAATGCTGTGGGGTGAGCGGGGAAAGTCTTACCCGAGGCACTGGGTTCCAAGTTCTGTGCTCGAAAGAAGCTGGCCGTCTTTCCGGGCATAGGCTGCATCACATACAACCGCAGACATGGAATGGCGTGAGGCACGCTGCCGAAAGGCCAGCCAGCACGCGGGTGCACGAGAGAAGCGTGCAAGCGTAGGAGCATGGCATGGCGCGCCGGACACACAGAACGGCATGAGATCAGCCGACAAAAGCCAGCCTACCATCATCCCAGTGGATGTGGGAAGCAAATCAAGAGCAGTGCGGGGCCGTGACAAGATACCACAAACTCATACATATTCCCAACCCAGATGCAAAGCAGCATGGGAAGATGATACGATGTGACCGGTCATCGCCCAACAATTGTCGGTCTCTGGGTTACGGAGTGAGCGGACCCTGCTGGCATGGCCCCCCAGTGGCTCACGGTCGATGGATGGGACCCGTTGGTCCATGGTTATGCCATGAATACAGTCACACCACACAGCATGGACATTCCCATGTCAAAAAATGAAAACATGCGGACCGGACACACTGCACACCCGGCAGAGTGGACGCCAGCAAGACCTGTAGGCACGCGCCACTACCGAGTACGCCGCGCTGAATGGCTAGCGGCGCGCTGACCACGGCCAGCCCACCAGCACCCTAGTGGGCTGCTGACGGCATGCCCCCCTGGCGGTGCTCGTTTCATACAGGGTGTCTTGGCATAGTGGGAGACAGCAGTACCGATGGTCATATCACAGAGGGTGTTAATGTACCCGTCCAGGCTCCGTATTATCTGTGTCATCCCCTGCACCATATCGACAGCGGTCCCTTGAGCAGCGAGTGTAGCCCAGTAGCGGCGCAGCAGGCACAACTGGAAGTGGAGCCCAGTAGCGGCGCAGCAGGCACAACTGGAAGTGGAGCCCATTAGCGGCGCAGCAGGCACAACTGGAAGCGGAGCCCAGTAGCGGCGCACCAGGCACAACTGGAAGTGGAGCCCGAAGGCTGGCCCAGCTAGCATAGTGCGGTTGTAAAGGATGGAGAACGGGCATGCGAATTCACAGCACATACATTTCATACGTGCGTTGATCTACACCCCCATCACTCTCAACACATCTGCATCGAGGGTCTTAAGGCGGGTTCCCGGGATGGGGTGCCGCGGGGGATTGGGTGCTACGGGGATGGGGCATGCCGCGGGGATGGGGGTGCCACGGGGCACCTTGTGCGTGGCATGAGAAGCTCGGTCCGGTATGGCTGCAGCCCTTGCTTGAGCATCTGCTCATCGCTGCGCTTCTGTGTGCGCCGCCGGCACCACCCCAGCACTGCGTCACTCGTCCCTCGGCGCTGACACGGGGCTGGAGGCTCCGCATGCCGCGATGCGGAGTCTTGAGGCACAGAGGCTCGGCAACTGCCGCAGGACTCCTTGCAGCACCCTGCAGCTGCTCGGCAACTGCCGCAGGACTCCTTGCAGCACCCTGCAGCTGCTCGACAACTGCCGCAGGACTCCTTGCAGCACCCTGCGGCTGCTCGGCAACTGCCGCAGGACTCCTTGCAGCACCCTGCGGCTGCTCGGCAACTGCCGCAGGACTCCTTGCGGCACCCTGCAGCTGCTCGGAGGCTGCCGCGCAAAAGGCTTGGATGCAAGCGGTGGCGCACCTTGGCGCTCTCTGTGAAGCGCGTGCCTTCGGGGTAAATGGTCAGCCAGCATGCGAGACTGTCCTTGACCACCGCTTGCGCCCACCTGCCGACGGCGCCCCCGGTTAGCCCGGCTACAAGCCGCGGAGACGTCGCGTGCCCATCGATTGGCCCGTCAAGGGGCGGTGCCACACAGGCTCACGTGCGCGGGTAGACAGGCCCGAGGACCTCGGGCTCGGGCAGCAACCTCTTAATGTGAGCTCGGTCCTGCTCCCAGCTGCGGCTGATGTAGATGAAGCCGGCTGTCTTCATGCCCCATCCGTAGATCGGCAGGTACTTTATGCTTGACTGCACGAAGGCGCCCCCCTCCCCAGGGTGAGCTGGCGCCCCCTCCCCAGAGTGAGCTGGCGCCCCCTCCCCAGAGTGAGCTGGCGCCCCCTCCCCAGAGTAGAGCCCTCTGCTTGCGCTCTGGGATGCGGTGGTAAGAGCCACGGAAAACGCTGGGCATGTGGAAAACCCACCCCCACAGGCCAACATCGTGCTGCGAGCCAGTGCGTCAGGAGCACACTGCGGCTTACACAACATGCTATGAGCAGGCAATGTGGCTCGAGGAAAAGGTGTGCGGTGCGGAGCATATCGAACAACATAAGGTCATGCTTAGGGCAAACTTCCGAAGTCGTGCAGCCGAGGCTGGACGGGATCAGTCAAACAGTTGTGCTCGTGATCAAATGACCCGAAAACTTACGAAGGAACAGGCTAGGGGAGCCCCTCTCCGAGAAGCCTGCACAGCGGAGGGAAGAGCTATGCTCGGGAGGGGGACCGTCACGGGATGCAGCGGAGAGGGCTTGCTTGCGATTTGGGACAATAAGTAAGAGGGAATTAGAGCTGGGCTCGTGCTCGAGGTGAGTGGGGCACAGGCTGCGGCGGGGTGGCGGACCTTCACGACTGCCTTGAACAGCCCAACTGCACCGAGCTCCACGCGAGCAATAGCGGACCATATGTACCTGCACAGGGTATCTCCACCCCCTGCGCTTCAGAGACCTGCACAGGGTATCTCCAACCCTCAAAGCTCAGAGAGACCTGCACAGGGCTCCACCCCTGCGCTTCAGACCTGCATTAGGGTATCTCCACCCCTGCGCTTTTCAGAGACTCCACAGGTATCTCCACCCCCTACGCTTCAGAGACCCGGGCACACAGGGTATCTCCACCCCCCTGCGCTTCAGAGACCTGCACTGGGTATCTCCACCGCCTGCGCCAGGAGACCTGCACTGGGTAGCCCTCCCACCCTGTGCGTTTAGAGACCTGCACAGGGTATCTCCACCCCCTTCAGGAGACTCTGGGCACAGGTATTTCCACCCCTGCGCTTTCTGTGAGACCTGCACAGGGTATCTCCACCCCTGTGCCTTTCCAGAGACCTGCACTGGTATCTCCACCCCTGCGCTTCAGAGACCTGCACTGTATTCCCACCCTGCGCTTCAGAGACCTGCACAGGGTATCTCCACCCCTGCGCTCAGAGACCTGCACAGGGCATCTCCACCCCCTGCGCTCAGAGACCTGTACTGGGTATCTCCACCCCCTGCGCTTCAGAGACCTGCACAGGGTATCTCCACCGCCTGCGCTTCAGAGACCTGCACAGGGGTATCTCCACCCCTGCGTCAGAGACCTGCAATAGGTATCTCCACCGCCTGCGCTTCAGAGACCTGCACAGGGTATCTCCACCCCCTGCGCTTGAGAGACCTGCACAGGGTATCTCCACCCCCTGCGCTTCAGAGACCTGCACTGGGATTCGGCACCCGCAGCACAGTTTAGCCCATCATTTCCGGCACCTGCGCCGGGTATTATTGTTGACGACCGGTGAGGACAGAAGATGCTGCCTACATATTTGCAGCAAACAGTCTGGGGCATAGCGCACTGCTGCCCGCGGAGGCGTGCCGCCTGCTGGAGATGCAAGAGGTTCAGCGGTGTAGAGTTCAAGATATGCTGTGTGCGCGTCGTCCATCGAGCGCCGCGCCGCACTGAATCGCCGGCAGGAGCAAAAGGTGGAGGGCGCGCACATGGAATCGATATTGCATTTATGATTGAGGATCAATAGTACATTCTCGCCCGACTTCGGAACCTGGCGAATCCCCTCGCATCCCCTCCCAAACCCTCGCACAATCCCTATTCCACACCCCTTGACTGTGTGGAGCGTGAACGAGTCGGCGCGCTACCAGGCGTAGCGCGAAGCGATCCAAAAGGCCAAACCCCGGAGAGAGGAATCGGGGAAGCTGTGGGAAACTTTCTACGATGGAACCCGGGTAGAACCTCGCGAGCAAGACTGTGAGAAGTAGAGGAGAGGCGCAGACCTCGCCAGATAAGCGGATGGCGGTGAAGTTCATCCACTCAGTGAACATGAGGCATGACAGCCAATACCCGCCTGCACACGGCGATAGCTAATTAGTTCTTCTCCAACTACCCGATTCCTCCACACGGAATTCCGGAGGAGATGAAACCACGATGAGACGCAGCGTAAGGGCGACTCCAGCACGCCGATGCTAGTAAGCAGCATTTGCAAGCGACGGAGCTGTGCGTACGACGAGGAGGCGTTGTTGACCGAGGCGGAATCACTGTTGCCCTCGTGTGTGAAATAATGCTAAAGTGTGAGGTATTGTTCGAGCATGCGAGCGAGTAGAGCATCCCAGGGATCAAGGACCCGACACTTGACCTTCCACACAGAATACATCCAGGCTCCAAAATCTGAGGTACGGGTCACTAGTGGGGCATCCCGGCGATCGACGCACCGACACTTGACCTAGAGCACAGTCCATGTCGGCAGATCCTCCAGTTGGGGCGCGGCAAGGCGTGTGACAACCGCGTGAGTGTTTGTGACGTCGGGTATGCAGGGCAGATCCCTCCTTACGTGCTTTCTGGGAGTCCGAATGATATAATAGCAGATTATGTTTAGAGCCTTGGCCGTTACAATCATGGCGTTAAGAGGCGGCTGTCTTCGTGGGGACGTGCGAGTCAAAGGGCTAACGAGTCTGTCTTCGTGGGGACGTGCGAGTGAAAGGGCTGACGAGTCGCACCGAAAAGGACGCGCGCGGCCTGATAAAAGAGAGGACGATGGAACGGACGTATCAAAATTGCAGCGGGGTATACCACGAAGATCAAGCCTGTCCAGAAACATGACGCGTGATCAACGCGCAACTTGCCAAAAACGCGCCATAATATTAATCATTTTGGGACGTTGCGAATCGACACCAATCCGTAGCTGGATTCAAGGCCAAACGGCCTCAGACTCGGGCGACGGCACAGGTAACCCGCTGTGCGTTAAGGCCATCGTATCCTCGACAAGAGCCATACGCAACGATTTTCTTTGGATCGAGATTTCAAACAAGAGCCTTGTTGCCTTTAATGCTTAGAGCACAATAGAAAAGAGCTTCTCCTCACCAAAGAACGCCGACGCCGCGCAGTGGCAAAGAACGATGGCTGCGACGACCACTCGCTTAAAACGCCATATAATGGAAGACAGGCATGCCAACACGGAGCTTAGAAAGCCCCAGAGTAGACTGTTAGACTTGACGGCGCTTAGAGAGACAGGAAGTTCGTTTTTCATTCGCTTATTACTTGCTGTCGACGTTGGCCACATGTATATGTATTAAACGAGAATTATACTGCGAGTTTAGAATCGGCCCGTATCATAGGCGACTTGAAGTATCAACGGATGAAAAGAAGGTATGTGCCGCAGAGCGCGTTAGCTTGACGGAATTCCTCTCCCCAATTTTATTACGTTCGGCATCTATTTGTTTCTAGTTTCAAGTTCGAATTAAAGTTAGCACATACAAACATCATGTGATACGAGGAGAGGTTTCGTCGAAATCGCTAATAAGTTCCGGCATACAGTACGCAATTGCCATTCCCCATGCATGCCATCGCTACTGTATCGTGAATCAGAAACGAGAAAGAGAATCAGAATGTTGATATGTTCATCAGCAGCCGAGTGTCACCCTCACGTCAGTCCGGATCTTCGATCTAGAGGCCTATCGTATGGATTGGTGTCACGTCATACAGCACATTCATTCCATATTTTAGAAGGAAATTTCGTATAAATGTACGGAGTGTCATTTGACCGTCACGTCACAGTAAATCGAGCTGTTCGCTTTTAACAGTGTGGTTTACATGGTAAAGGCGAATTACCCGGAAAACGTCGTGTTTGCGCTTTTGCGACCATGACAGCGCATCCGAAGGATGAAGCAGGATATGGTACCGACCAATTAGGACCTTCCGAGTCGACGTACGGTGCGCTTTTTTCCCCATTCGCACCTGACACGTAGGACTGCGGGGATGGGCGCTTAAGCGGATGATGCCGCGGGGCCAGAAACAAGGTAAAATCAACCTGATGCTTAAAAAGCGCACCGTAGGTACTCTTTATATGTGATATATATATGGTATATGTATGCCCTGTGGGCAAGTGCTGTGCGCATGCGCTCTCATTTTGATGCATGGGTTTGGGTACGGAATGCCTTTGGGTTTGGGTTTGCGGAGAGCGCTGAAATCAGCAGCCAAACGTTTTATGTATATGAAACCTATATGAAACGTATCGTATGCCTTGTACTATGCGTGCTTAACGGACGTTAAGCAAGCACGGTACTATGGTCGCGTCAAGGAAAGTATATGTACCATTCCTTGACGCGGCCATCAAGGGAAGTCGCGTAGCTCCCAAGTACTGTTCATCCGCTCAAGCGACATGAACAAACCTGGGAGACTAGAAACACCCTTGCATACTATGCGTGATACAGGGCGCGTGAACACACGTTTATGATCACGTGTGTTCGTGCGGTGGGTTGTGCGGATGGCTACCCCTCCCGTGATCAACTTCGCGCAAATGAGCCGAAGATGATCTCGCGAAGGTAGACATGCGTTTGCAAGTGTAGTATGTATGCATATATGCAATTGTGATATGCTGTATGGTATGCAGTGCAATGCTATGTGATAAAAAATACACCGCGGCTGCTGACCCAGGTCCGCCGCAGCGGTGTATTTTGAGTTGAAACATAAGCCGAAAGTGATTAAGAAACAGTTTCGAACTTCCCAACACCGATGCATTTGCGTCCGATGACTGTGTACGTGTAATTGAACCGTCAGATCGAAAATAGTTTTATACACAGTGTCTCACGAAAATTTCGAGTCATCGTCGTCATCGAAAATTCCAGTTTGATTAGGTCATGAATGTGATGTACGTCAGACGACTTTAGTCGTATAAAACGACTAATCGGTCGCGCGCCGGTCACCAGTTTTTGAGTTTATAGAAGGGTGTCCACGTTACTTCTGACGCGGAGATGGAGCTGGAGATGGAGGTTCACGGAACATGACAGACGTCATCGCGACTGTCATGAGACGGAATCACAGGTGCGATGAGACACAGCCGGCGAACATGATGATGATGCTGTATGACATATGACATGACATGACATGACATTACAGTACATGTCATGTCATGACATGACATGACATGACATTGACAGTAAGAATTGGCAGTGTCGATCTGTCGTGTAGGAGTGGATCGACAGTTTCAAGGCTTTCAACACGTCAACACCACCACTTCTGTGTTCTTACTGGTCACGGCGCGTCACTTAGAGCGCCAGTATCCAGTTGCTGAGGCGAATGAAGTTTTGACCTGGCCAGCGAACTGACACGTCTGAATCTCCCTCGCGCCCATGCATTCTCGCGCCCAGCGTCACACGAGTTCGCGGGTAACGCGAGTTCGAGGCTGACGTTGGCATGCGACTATCGGCCGGGCACTAACCACCGCCCCGTAGCATTTTGGTGTTTCACCTCCTGCACCTCCATCATATTTTCCCATAACAAACAGTACTGAAACGAAACATGAAGTGTGCTCAATCAATTCTCCTCGGACTGCTTGTCTGCGGCGCTGCCATTAGCAGCGCCCAGTATGATGGGGAATACGGCGATGATTACGGAGGAGGCGGTGGATATGGTGGCGGTGGCTATGGCGGGGGTGGCGGTGGCTATGGCGGGGACTACGGTGACGGTGGGGACTATGGTCCTGACCCGATCACACAGACCCCTGGCGTCATCGATCTTGATGATATGACCTTCAGCAAGGTACGTGTCTAGCGTTACTTTGATCGCTATCGCTGGTAGCGGCATTTTCAAGTTGCGCCATCTGATCTATAGTCTGCTTGATGCAGGTGATCACTGGCAAGTACGCCACTTTCGTAGCGATCTATGACGGTGAAGCTCCTAGCAAGGTGATCATCGTACGAGAAATAGTTCTTGAAAGTGCAGAAGTGTATTGAATGCAAATGTCTCTGACCTTTCGAAGTTGTCTCTGCTTCTCGCAGGATTTCTTCGCAGAGTTCCAGACACTCTCGGAAGAGTTCGGCCCTCACAACACTTTGATGCTTGCTAAGGTATGCCCATACACCTATGTTATGTATGTTGTCTTTCTTGATATAGGTGATCTTACACTCATTGTATTCGGTGAACTGATACTTCCTTGGCCGTTCAGGTGAGCGCCGACGAATCTCCCAAAACCGCAAAGAAGCTTGGCATCAGGTGCTTGCCTTGTCCCCATGGATCCATTAGAACGGCATATCAAAAAATTATGAAGAGCATTCGTGTTACTAAGTTCTGATCTGGAGGTGTGTGCAACAGTGAATTCCCTGCTGTCCTGTTCTACGAGGCGGGATCAAAGACCTTCACCACGTAAGTCTATTCCTTCATAGCGTCTTCGTACACGTACCACATGTACATATACCATAATGCGACTATTTTACCGTACAAACACGGTCTACTCTTGGTGTCCTGTCGTTCTTCCTTTAAGCTCTTGAACAGAGACATGGCCTAAGTTGTATTGTGCGCGACAGGTATGACGGTGAGCAGACGGCAGCAGCTATGGGCGAGTTTTTGATCGAGAAGGCTGGCCCGGTACTTTCTGCCCAGACGCTCTCTTCCTCACGGTTTGCTGCGTTATTTGACCTCGCCGATCACACGCTTTTCCGCGACATATTTCCACTCAAGCAAGTCCTTCTCGGCATTTGTGATGTATGTTCGTCTTTTTGTGATGCGAACAACGACCAAGCTATGCTGAGCACGCGATGGGTGTCGTCTCGCAGCCCGGAGCAGTGGAGGCTCTTTCCCCGATTCTCGCCGAGTTCTTGGCGGAAGGCGCTGACCTCACGGCCGCTCTTGCCAAGGCTGAAGCAACCGTGAAGACTCTGGACGAGGACCTTCTTAGGTGTATTTCTTTCCTCACTTTCCCCACCTCTCTACGTCTGGGTCGGGTCAAATCCTCTACGACTTGTCTTGTTATTTGCACTGTTAAGATTTACTCGAGGCATCTGCTTTTCAAAAGTTATGTAGATCCCGACGCGATATTAACAACATAGTGTTAGCAGTGCGGGACAGTATTATGTTAAGGTGTTCAAGAACATGATCAAGAAAGGGATGGATTATCCCGCAAAGGAGTTCGAACGCTTGCACCGTCTTATTAGCAGTGACTCTCTTCGAGATGACAAGATCGATGAGTTCAAATCACGGACCGCAATTTTGAAGGTGAGGATTCTTCTGCATGTGAGGACGTATCTTTACAGTAGACTGTGACAGTGCCCGTTTACGCCTTGTCTAAACCTCCGTTGCTTGGCAGGTGTTCGACAAAACGCTCAAGGACCCCGAGCCTGAGGTAGAAGAGGAAGACGAGGAGGAGGAAGAGCCTGCTAATGAGGAGTTGTAAGTTCCCTATGGGAACCAGTGCGGAAGTAGTTGCCTGCCCGGGAAAGAAAAACGTAAATCATAGTTGGTTGTGTCCTAGCACTAAAAACTAGTATAGAGAAAAGCTAAATAGAATCTTACGAATAACTTCTTCTGTCAAGTATGATTGTTATTCATTGTATTTTTTCCATCATCAAATTTGAAACAAGTTGTTGCCCGATATGAAGAGAATTCCATTATGTTGATTTCAAAGATGCACTTTTCGTACGGATTCCAAACCTGAGTGCATCTAGGCGGCATTCGCTACCCCTCCTAGAAACAAGGGGTATACTCATACTATTGTTAAAACGTTATCCATCACTATTGAACCCCTGCGCCCCTCGTCAGGACAAGTAGTGTGCACATACTAACCTGAGATTCAGAGGAGATGTCTGCTTACATGTCCGATAAATTGAATTTGAAGGGCCGATGAAAAGCCCAAGACATACACAGAATTTCAGTTTCCACAAGCAGCTGTGACCGTAACGATGCGAACATCTTTCGAAGTGGTGGTGTGGGTGACTTGCCATGTACTCGGATGGCAAGTCGCCCTCAGATAATATCATCAGATGGAAGACGTTGAATGAACGTCGTCCGTGATGTCCGACTGCTGGATGCGGAGTTGGGGAACTGTTGTTATGTGAATAGTTTACGATACGTGTTGAATTTGACGTAGCTAGATGCCTATATTCTCAGAGTATGATACCTCGGCCTGCATTGTTATCATTATTGAGACACGTACGTTGTAAACATGGGCCATGCCCTGATAATGCAAGAAGTAACTCCGAGGAGACTAGCAAGGTAAAATCACTCTCGTCCACATAGCGCCCGAAACGGTCGACTCTCGCAATCTCCCATATCTGGGCAGCGGAAGCAGAGGAACAAGCTCCTTCTGCGGTGGGAGACTGTTGGGGTGAAGGTAAGGGTAGTGGAGGGGGGCAGCAGGGCAGTGATGGAGAGGGAGGGCGGCCGATGGAAACCTGTTTAAAAAAATTCAACGCTTGTCATGCGTGTTCCTTGTGAAGTATGGGTGGCATCAGCCATAGCGAGGACACCCCTCGGACGAGATTTGTTGTTGCCTTAATTGGCCAAAGGACTAATACTGCCACGACACTATGCCTCGGTACATATGTACAAACGCCAGGCGACAGGTAAAAACCTGTTGTGTAAACGTATCCACACGTACTGTCTACACCCGAGTAGGTGATGGAGAGCGAGCGGGAAGGGAGATCCTTTTGGCTTAAAGCACTGCAGACTCTCCGGAGCGTCACTGCACTGTGTCTCGGAGGTGTATATGCGAATCCGGGCAACCGGGGGTGGATCCTGTGAATCCACGTGGTTGGCGGCGGTCCCATAAATGTCGTGTCGAGAGTGGTTCCCTTATAGCCAGCGCAGCAGCCGCGAATACCTATGGGATGTTAGCGAGGACGTAACCTTCCCTGGGGGGAGGAGGGGTGGGGGAGTTGTGCTAGGAGCACACGGCAGTTATTGAGATAGCAGAAATGGCCAAGTATAAAACTGTATAGAGAGTACTCCGAGTACCAGATTATAGTAGGACCGAACTGGATGATGACATGTGAAGTGCCTAGCTTTAGTACTCTGTACACGAGTACAGTACAGTAATGATGCATGCCATCGGAGGTTTGAGCAGCTTTGAGTCACACAGCTTATGCCAAGTGTAAAGTGAAGAGTCAAATAGAAATACTCGTAAATGAAAATACCGAAAAGCTGTAAAGAGTTATTGCATCCTACCAGTTATGCAAAATAGTGTGTCTCTTACTTGAAATGTTGAAACATGAAGTGAATAGCATAGTCCGAGCATATGAATAGTGTTGAGTGTCGAAACATGCATTGTGTATAATTTATGCACAGTGAACGACAGTCAAGAGGTAGCTTCCACACTTGGATCGTTCTTGCGCTCTGATAAGACCGATGATTATTTCAACTTTCTAGCCTTTCATGGATTTCCTATTGCTTGAATGGGCTTTCGAGACTTCCATTTACCGCTTAGCCACACGCGTGTGCCGATTTTTCGGCTATGTCTCTTGGGCAGTTGCGGATGTGTTGTTTGTGCGAACGCGTTGCTTGTGGCGGTAGAGCTTCCTCTTCGGGAGCTCACCGCATGCGTGATCGCTACGTTTCGTGAATTTTCTGAGACATTATACATCGTACGGAGTTCTGAAATTCACGACCGATTTTTCGCAATGGCCAATCGAATCAGGAATTCGGGGTTTTCGATTGACTGCGTAAAATTATTCCGAAGTGACGAGTTAATATTTCTTAGCGCAGTAAATTTGTATGTATTCGTATGGTTATTATGATGCTGCTGCCTTATTACGAAGCATGCTGATACCTTCACATGTCTCAGGCCATCTCATATGTTATGTACTGATGAAGGAAATCTTCAGGGTGCGCATGGCTTGGCGCTTTCACGCCTTGGAACGCTAAATCTGGTATCCGCTATACCCCAACTCGGCGTCGGGTACATCAGATTAGCGCAGCGGGTGCGCAACTCTCCGCATCACAAAGACATCTTAATTTTTACTTGGCTCCCAGCGGACCTCTCACGGATAGCGAACATAAATCGACAATCACTTTTTCGCAAAAGTAGTGAAGAGACGAAAAGCCACAACCCGCACCACATCTTAGAATGCCCAGATTGGTCCATTTGATCCCAAGATTGTCGGTACCTACTTGTTACCAACGGTCCTGCGAACAATATATGATGCATTTGCAGCTGTAAACTCGTGCAAATAATGCTTCATATATGCATGGTGAAACATACAGGCGGCTGTCCTCTCGGAACCTTGCGGGTCACTGTAAAATCTGTTTTTGGGGAAACGCGAGTGCAAACGAGAATGTTAGAAAAAAATCGACGGTACAGAATGACGATCTATCGATTTCAGCGATTATGCACCGTCATCTCGATTTCGCAGGCCCCATTGCGAAGAAACGAGCGATTTCGGTCGTTAATTTCGGGACTCCGTTTGTACTCCGTCGGCGGGGTTATAGTGCAAATAGTTACAATTGGTGATATGCTGATGTCAAAATATGTGGTTTGCCTGAGGCCGAGCAAGATGTTTGTTAAAGTCGTCGGCGGGGTTAGCAGAGTATCTGAGAACGGCATCTTATGCAGTAAGGCAGTCAAGGTGGCCCTGTAATATTCCGCTGAACCATTCTTTTACCCTGAAATGCTTATAATGAATAAATGCGATATGCCTTAGTCATTCGAACAATGCGTATTTCACATGCGACTCCCGGCCAGCTAGCTAGAGGGGTGGCATGTGGTATGCCCCACTATACGTCTAGAGTAGTGCTGCGTGTGCGGTCACTCTGGTAAGCAGCTTGTGGCACATCAATGACGCGGTGTGCTGAAATATTGTCTCGTCATCATCAGCGGTTTGCGTGAGCTCTCCACTAGCTAGTATTATTCACTTGCCGTATGTTGTCACTTCGGTGTCAGCGCACAAGTGCTACGAGCGAGTATATTGTCAATCAACCCACTTTGTGCCATGACAAATTTACAGCCACACGAGCCGGAATAACCCATAGTATGTGACACGACACTATTATCTTGATACTTCATCCGCTGCTGCTGATCCTTTCTCTAGCGCAGTTCCAGTAGCGTTTTTTAGTATGCATACCCCTCCCCCCGCCCCCATGCCAATTTAATTACGCATAAACGACGCCAGCGTAATAGGCAGCGAGGAATAAGGTATGCTATCTACTTACGATTTTTTTTTTCAAGCACTCCAGCGAGTAGCAGACAAAACATAATCATTCCACCCTATACATACAATTGCCCCTACATTCTGGCCTAGATCGCGGCAAACCCTTGACCCAACTGCGTTTCTTTGATCTATACATTATATGCTGGATGTGACACCCCGTATGTGTCACAGTCCTCTGTCTGTACTAGTACTCCGTACAGTACGGCTGTCACAGGTTCAGGGTTTCGGGCTTAAGCCGAGCGACACTCAATCTAACTTCTCTTCTTATGTTATCTTAAGTGTAAGCATTCTGTGTTTCAGCACCTCAATATATAGTCGGTACTATATATCTCGCAGGTTATGGTGCGCCAGGCACCTTCCACTACTTTTGATTGCATGAGTGGCTAAGCCACTCCGCTTGGTGGGGCGTCGGGGGCCCAATTTGATGTCGTGATTTTCGCAGTTGCGGTCGAGAGCTAGTTTACGGGCGGATTAAATTTGGTATCGCTGCAGCGTTCGCCTATCTGGGATTAATTTGTATTGTCCGCGTTGGATTTTACTCGACTGAAACTTGATCAATTTTTGTCGTGGGATTCCTTGGCCGCCGCGTTCCGATCTTGCAATTTCACAGTTACGGCTTCCTTAGTTATCCGTTCCGACACTGCATCGTACGGCTCTCGAGCATCGCTTTTCTGTGTTCTTCGACATCGGCCCTCTACCCCAACGCTCCCGCCTACTGGATCTTCATCATGAGCGTAAATTCTCACGTCACGCCTCCCTTGGGGGCCAACAATCGCATTAGGCTAGACACGATTTTTTCACGCGACGTCGGGTCTCGCTATAGACCGACGCCAAATTCTCCGGCTGTCAATCTCACGGCTCCGGACCGGACACGAGCTGCAGCTGTCCAGAATTCCACTTGGGACGTCGACATCATCAAGAGAATTTCTCGCGACGCCTTGGGCTCCAAGGAGGACACCTTTCATGGAGATGAAGTACGCCGTAACACGCTCTGGACGTCTATTGTGAAGTCCTTGCAGCGCGCGTTCGAGCAGAAGGACCCCAACAACGCCACTCTTTTTGATTTGGCGGACACGCAAAAGGAGGTCAATGCCATCTTCAATGCCATCCTCTTCTCGACTTTGACATCGTTGACTTCTCCAAATTCACCCGCGCGGCGTTGGGTTGAGGCCTCGGGACGGGCTTCGCCTCAGGATGGCAAGCGTGCCCTTCTGGAGGTGACTAAGAGGTTGATCCCTCGCGTGGTTCGACTTCTTGGACATTACGAGGAGCTTTGCTCCATTTATTTCGACGACAAGAAGGACCCCGACCCTCTTATTCAAGATTTCGACGCGTGCCTGACTGCTATTGGCAACGGCGCCTCTGGGCCTCTCGACGACATGATGGCCAAGAAGCAACTTCTGGCTTCTCTCGACCCCGAGTTCTACGACAAGGTGATTACCCCCCTTCGTCTCGACGTTGAGTTGGCCAAGGTCGAGCTTGAGGACATCTACGCCCACGTCCTCGAGATTTGGGACGCCAGCGCCGGCAAGCGGAAGCACGTGCCCCTCACGGACAAGAACATCCTGTATTCTGGCCAACCGTCCGACGTTGACGTGAAGGCCCTGATTCGAGACTTCCAGTTTCACATCGACGCCGCCAACAAAGTGCTTGCGAAAGTGCTGCCTCCGTACATTTCTTCCACGCATGATTCGGCCAGCGTGACTGACACGGAGTCCGACGACGGGGACTTGCATGATGCCGTCCCACCACCCGCTCCACGGGTTGGTGGTGTACGGGCACCTTCAATCGGCACATTCCTCACGGCAGCAGCACTCCCTGCTTTGTTTCTGTGTGTGGGCATCGCCATGATCGACACCGTCACCGCCACTGCACTTTGTGATGTGGAGATTGCTCCACCGTCGGTGGTGTACGGTGCCTGCTCTGGTTATCAGAATGGAACAGTGGACTACTTCCCTGACCCCGACCTTCTGGACACTGGACCAGCTGACTTCTACAAAATCTTCAATCTGGACTCTGACGGCTTCGGCATCTACAGTCTGAACTTTCAATTTGAGAACTACAACAACTTCAATCTCTGTGGACTCTACTCTGTGGACCACTCTCAAGGTGGCTAGAGTTGCTGTCGGAAGCCTAGTAGCACAACTAGATCTGTATCACGGGCACAGCAGCCTTCAGTGTGTAGTGCTAGCTAGAGATTTGGGACCGCCCTGGCCAAGAGCACAGGCCCCCACTAGAAATTTGTTTCCACCGCTTGAGATGGTGTGTTTTGTTTCACCTAACACTGCCTGTTCCACCCTAACTCTTCCTCCGTAATAGTACAGGGTGGTGTGCTGGATGTGACACCCCGTATGTGTCACAGTCCTCTGTCTGTACTAGTACTCCGTACAGTACGGCTGTCACAGGTTCAGGGTTTCGGGCTTAAGCCGAGCGACACTCAATCTAACTTCTCTTCTTATGTTATCTTAAGTGTAAGCATTCTGTGTTTCAGCACCTCAATATATAGTCGGTACTATATATCCCACATTATACGCAAACAGATCATGCCAATGCAAATCCAAATTGTTAAGCTATGGGATGCAGTGTGGGTGATTGTATTTCTTGGGGGAAATTTCCGTTGTTGGAACGTAGGGATAATCTGCAGAGGCGACATCATTCATTTCTACATATACTGGAACGTGGTCTTAACGGCAACTGTTCAAGAAAATGCTATGGATGGACCTGTGGGAAACCTCCACAAGAACGGAAACGAAGGCATCGCGAATGCAATAGACACCTAAAGCATTGATTTAATTGAAATTTCGTTTTTGCCTTTGGGATGGTTCTTGCATTGGGAGAACAGCACAATTGGCCCATTTGCCAACTCATACAGAAAGTGCCCCGCTCACCATACTCGTGAAGGTATCGAGCAGATAGACCTAGCAGTAGATGAGTTGGCGTGTCACGACCTGAAACTGCGAACGCGGCTCATGTCAACGAGCAGATCGAACTAATTCAGAAAACTATGAATGTCGTGAACCTGTCCGCTCGTCCACCGGCAAAACTGTGGGTATAATTTTCTACTGGCGTTTCTCCCGAATATTTATACCCTATCGTTATACAGTGTACAAATACGTATACATATTATTTCGGCTGATCGGCAATAAATATAAGTATATAATCGTATTTAATTCATTCTAATACATTTTTTTATAGTGCAGTATGGAGTGCGGATCCCCCCCTCCATATTTAAAGGCTCCGCTTAAAGACGGTGAGCGCACTGAGAGGGGTTATAAATGCAGTAATAAAACTAATAATAGGGTGTTGAATTAAAAAAAAATGGAAAATGTTGGGGGGGGGGCTGTAGGCCTTTGGCTCCCGCGAAGGTCTTTGGGCATTGGGTCAAAACCCCCAAACGATTTCCGGGCCAATTTTTTTGAAATTCAACACGCTATAAGGGGGGGAATGAGAAGGAAGCGAGGCGTTTCCGCCCCCGCTTAGTGATATGGTGTTGACTTTTAAAAAAATTGGCCCGGAAATCGTTTGGGGGCTTTGACCCAAAGCCCAAAGCCCCCCCCCCGGCCTTTCGTTTTTTGGCAACGGTTTCCAACTCTAAATTCAACACCCTATTATTACTGCATTTATAACCCCCCTCAGTGCGCTCATCGTCGTTAAGCGGAGTCTTTAAATATGGAGGGGGGGGTCCGCACTCCATACTGAACTTTTTTTTTTAATGTATTATAATTAATTAAATATTATATACTTATATTTATTGCCGATCAGCCGAATTAATATTTATACGTATTCGTACACTGTTTGACGATAGGGTTTAAATATTCGGGAGAACTCCTCGGGCGATCGCTTGACGCATAGGCCCGTAGAAAATTATACCCACGGTTTTGCCGGCGGACGAGCGGACAGGTTCACGACATTCATAGTTTTCTAAATTAGTTCGATCTGCTCGGTGACATGAGCCGCGTTCACAGTTTCAGGTCGTGACACGCCAACTCATCTACTGCTAGGTCTATCTGCTCGATACCTTCACGAGTATCGCTCACCCTTCATCCAACATGTCCCTACATATTGCAAATTATCTCTGAGTTTGAGCATACCAAGATGATGCCCACTAGAAAGGTGCACAACAAGCGAGACAATATATCCAAGAGAATCTCTGCTCGACAAGTCTCCTCAGGCACAACCTCCGCATAACTGGTAGCGCCGTTACCTACATGCACCTCCTTTCGGCTCCGTCTCGTTGTACTGCATCGGCTGCAAAACTCGAGGCAGGGCACCTCTTCCACATTTAATGATGCCAAGGCATGACTGATTTGTTATCGATTTGACCTTTTTCTTCTGTTTTGTACACAAGGGTTTCCATGAGATGCCTCATGGGCTCCTTGAATAGCATGATTTCTTCGGTGCGGTCCCCGTACAGGTAGATTGCACACCGCGCCACGGCCTCAACGAAGCCCTCATACATCACCACTCTGCGCTCACCCGCGAGGTTCAGTTCACCAGCTTAGCTGACATCGAAATGGACACATGATAACGACATGGCTGCTTACAGCACACTGCACAAATACTGACGCTCGGAGACGAAGGTAGGAGTATCCAAGACGGGATCCGAGCGCAAGCGGACCAATAAAAGAGCTGCAAGCGCGAAGCTGCTCACCTGTGGGCGCTGTCCTTCATGGTCTGCACCATGATGGTCAGAGCATAGGACATGGTCAGCCCGTGGCCGATCAGGCCGTACGCCTGTCAAGCCACGTGTCGATGTCAACCGTTTGGGGGAAAAAACAACACGCGTGTCATCGATCGCATATGAACCTCTACAAGTACCATTTGCAAATACCCTCAACATTTGATGCCCCCTGCCATATGCCCCCTGTCCTCCTTCATGCAGCGCCCCGCACCTTGATGAAGTCGACCCACTTTGCGCAGTTGATGGATTTCTTCAAGGTATCACACGCCTGCCGGCGGCCCCCCCCGCTTCAGAACCATCTACGTACCCAAATAGTGCCCCCCATCACCCCGGTGGTCGTATTGTGAATATCATGGGTACCACTTCCACTCTCTCCGATGTCACCAAAAACTCACTCACGGCGCCGACTGTCAGAAACCCAGCTAGTGCCGGTAGTGCGCCGCAAGAGCACCTGGGAGTACAGCCGAGAGAGTGGCGCGCGGTAGAGCGCCACCGCGGCCTGCGCGTCGATGTCACACCGGCCCCCCCGCACACGCAACATGAGTTCTGTGTTTGGTCTGAGGGATATGGGAACTCCGCTGGGCCCGAGGGGCTTCGCCGTGCCCGGTTCTGGAGTCGGTCTGCCAGCTTCAAGCTGCGGCGGGCGGGCTGTGGTGTCATCGGAGGGTGCAAACAGCGGGCGGGCTGTGGTCTCATCGGGGATGACCTGAGCCTCCGGTGTCGCATAGGACCGGTCGAAATGATCATCTTTCTGTTACACAAGTACCCCCTCCGCGCTCCCTCCCCCCTCATGCCGGCTGCCGACATTTCGGCTAGTACCGCGTGCACTGCCCGCCATGCAACATGCAGCACGCGTCCTGTATGAAGCAGCTGCTTTACAAACACATGCGTGAAGCAGATGCCGCGTCCGCCCACAAAGCGGGGGAAGCTCGCTGTGGAACTGTCTCCCTGGAGGTCCTCCTCCATGGGGTCTGGGCTAGGGGTGAAAGAACTGGCGGTGGAACCCTGGGGGCAGGGGTGGAAGAAGCAATGGAGAGCTCGTACCTTCAAACGAAAGGCATTGGGCAGCACTAGGTCGTTCATGGCACACGACAGAGAGGTGGCGAGGGACTTTCCCCCAGGCTGGACCACCTTGTGCCCAAAGTTGTAGTGGCGGACCTGCGCAGGGTGCGCCCGGACGATCGCCGTGAGCATCGGGCGCGCGCGGGCATGCGCTGCGAGGATCTAATCAGCTTGTGATTGGGGGCACAGGGAGTATAAGGGCAGCACAGGGACTAT